>JAZGLO010000688.1:0-20642 GCA_036873155.1 Biomphalaria sudanica
TACTCCGTTAGATCTATAATGTTTGTTTATCATATGAATATTAACCTAACATTACATTTAGCAACATTTTTGTCGGATTTTATTAACGAGGTCACTTGCTTTGCAAGTTTACTGTTTAGTCAGTTATTCAGATCATGTGATGCGATCAGTAGCGATGTTTCAAGATTCTATTTCTAGAGTCTAGATTGAACTATTTTACTGTTATAAAATTTAAATATTTTAAAATATAGAGTATATTCTGTATTATATCTATATCTAGAATAATCTAGATCTTTATTTTCTAATATCGAATATCTACTCAATCAAGATCTAGATCTAGACATTCTAGTATCTAAGTATGCTAGTTAGTAGTTCTAAAATTAGTAGAGCATATAAAATTAATATAATTATAATGATATAGATCTATATATATATATATATAAGAATATGATATAAATATAGATGTAGACAATGTCACAATGTAGATTTAGATTCTAGATATACATTTATTAGTATTACATTATAATTTATAATAATCATCATGATGATCATGTCATGATTATAATTATATATATATTTACTTATAAGATACTAGATCTATATAATAGTATACATGTACATTTAAATCTTCTAGTTTTATAAGAGTATATAATATATTATATATATTATATATATATATATATATATATATATATATATATATATATATATATATATATCTCTAAGTAACCATATAAATATAAAACTAATGAAAATAAAAGCGTAATGAGAAAGTTAATGTGTTCAGCATGAAAGACCTATTATGAAAATTTTTATCTGAATATCATCATTGTATTTTATGTAACAGCATTGATGACAGACATACAGGTGTGTGTATGGGTTTATGAGTGCGACATGGCCTAAATAGTGCCAAAAACTCAAAATACAGATGTGTGTGTATGCTGTCTGACTTTATTGGACCTGTGGGAAGACCATTCATGAAAGAGTGACTGACTTAGAGCTGTTGATAGCTTAGTTAGAGTGTTTGGTTGTTGCTATTTGAAAGACTAATGTTTAAGGTGCTGTGACATAGCTAGGGTGGGTGGAGAATTTTAAAAACCTCCCAGGCCCCCACTACAGGGGGGCCCCAAATAAGTGTTTTGTTACATTGAAAATTAAATATTATTCAAAATGCAGGGGCCCACAAAGAGGTCAAGTCCCCCAGGCTCGAAAATTCCTAGCTACGCCCCTGTTAAGGTGAACAGATATTTGGGGAACAAAAGCGATGACATATTATTAAGAAGTCGAACCTAAAAGGAATAGACTTAGATTTTTTCAAGCAATTTATATTGCTTTCATTGAATACATCAGAAAGTACACACACAATAATTAAATAATTGCAGGCTTCTTAAATGTTTTCAAAAATAGAACATCTTTCTGTGTGATCCATCTGAAAGCGTTAACCTGTCGAATAGGCTGCTTCTCTCTTAGAAATATCTGCACAATTTTTTCATCCTTCTTTTCATGTACACAGGATTTCAAAGAAGCTTTTGATTATGGTTGAGCACTTCTCTTGTGAAAAGAAATATGATGTCAAAGCAGTATAGAATTTAAAGTCTCTCCACCGAAGGCTTCAGAGCTAACCAACTGGTTTTTTTTTTAAAGATTTCCTGTGAAGGATGGCACAAAGAATCATATCATCAGGGGAAACAATTTCACTTTATTATGGGTTCAAATCATCTGTGAACACTGTCAAAAACAGGGCATCATTAACCTTTAGTAACGATTGCTTCACATTTGGTTCTTGTACATTTGTATTTCGGGACATTCATTTTTAAGTAATTTCAAAGTATAGTTCATTGATTGAAAACAGTTATTATGGAAAACTGTATTATTGGCAAAAGTACATTTAGTGGCTGCAAATTGATCTATCAAATTCTGTATTTAAATGTTGAAGTACCTTAATTACAATCTGCATCTAGATGTTTGGTTTAATGCAAATGTGCAACAGAAAACTGTGATCAACATTTCTAGCATCATTCTCCACAGCGGTTGTTGAAGTACAAAAATACAAAATAATGTTTTCCTTTCTTAATATAACATAGCTTACTTTATGAATTATTTTAAAAGTGGTGTCTTTTTATTGGAAAAAAAACAACAGCTTTTGTGATTAATTTTAAAAACAAAATAGTTTGCTTTCACAAAACAGAAGTCACAGTTGCACATAAAATTTGCAAGCTACAGAATATATCAAAGTTGAATTTCAATAGCTTTTCTAGTTTTTAACAAGACAGATGGACAGAGAGGCTACACAAAACTAATAGCTGCTTTTCCCCTTGCTGGGGCAACTAAAAATACATTTTTAGACTGACACATCACATCCTTTTCTTTGTTTTCTTTCTTTATATAATATAGTCCATTTCTTTGTTTCTTCAGAATTTATTTTAAAAATCCCAACAATGCAAAAAGCAATAGCTTTAGATGGAAGCTGATCAGGTTCCTTTCAATGTTTCATTGCCGTTGCTGGGAGTTGGAGCATTTACTCTGCTGCTCAGTTTCTGCTTTTGTTGTTATCTTTGGAGGTGAGTTGTTTTTTTTTTTAAAAGGAATGTGATGAAAGGAAAAAAAAATTAATGCTTATAAAAATGTGTTAAAACTCTTAAACCTAGATACAGGATTTCAAGATTTGTATGAGTGCTCACTATTTCTAAGAGCAATAATATAGAATTTTATATTTAAAAAAAAATATATTTTTAAGAGAACACAAAACATAAAATCAGGAATAAATGAACAGGGAAGTAGCAAGGAACACTGTACAACTACAATAATATTTTAGTTTTGTCGTCTGATAATCCATTTTTTTCTTACTGTCCATAGAACACATTAGGGAAATATGAAATACCAGCCAGTTTTTGATATTTCAAAATGGAAGCACTTGAAAGGAAGTATGGTGGGAAAACACATCAATCTATTTTTAGGACCCTTTTTTTAAAATCAATTTATTATCATTTTGATTATTTTATTGACAATATATCTATTTAAATGCCTAATAAAAAAAAAAAAATCAAGAGCAGCAGACATTTATTTAATAAAACATAAAACAGGTCAAATACACTTACCCTTAATAATGAAAAAATCCATTTCTTACTGAAGATATCTAATAATTCACAAAATTCACAATAATACTAAAAGAAAAATAAGATAAAAAAAAAAGATTTGAAAAAAAAAAATTAAAACTTCATTTTTTAAGAAAATATTCATATATAATAATTACATTTTAAAAAATATATATGCCTAATAATAGGCTCCCAGAACACCACCACCCCTCGCCCATTTTATTTAAAAAAGTCCCTATCATAATGCTTAATAGCAAAATTAGTCACTGTTATGTCATGAATGCTATCAAAATTTGTTACTTAAATATATAGTAAAGTTAAGAAAATATAACAAAACTTAACTTTTTCAAAAACTTTTTCAAAATTTATTTTGGTCTATGAAACTTACTTAGCTGAGTAAAATCAGTTCCTCTTTGAACCAGTTGTTCAGATACAATCATAGTACCAGTATCCACAACAAAGTCTTCAAATAATGCTAAAAATAAACCTACTACATCAAATTAATAAGAAATATTCATTCATTATTATTATTAAAATGTTTGAGTTTTAAATTTTCATGAATAACTCCCACCCACACAGCACTTTCCTAAAACAAATACTTACAAAACTGTATGAAAAAAAATCATTTAGATTTAAACTTTCAAATTTAATGGCCCTAAGAATTGACTGAGCGGTAAAGCACTTGGCTTCTGAACTGGGAGTCTGGGTTCGAATTCTGGTGATTTTTTATCTTTGGGTGCCTCTGAGTCCACCCAGCTGACATAAGTTGGAGAAAAGAAAAGTTGTTGGTCATAGTGCTGGCCTCATGACACACTCGTAACCGTGGGCCATAGAAACACATGAACTTTACATCATCTGCCCCATAGATCTCAAAGTCTGAAAGGGAAACTTTACTTTCTTACTTTTAGGAATTGATTTTGATCATCATTTTTATTATTATCGAACATGGTACGGTATTTCATTTCACAGATTAAAAAAGGCTGGACAATATGAAGAAAAAGGCTATGTTGTTGTAAGTATAAAATAAAAGAAATCAAGTTACATTAATTTTCTCCTGTTTGTTCCTCGATAGTAAACTTGATTTTTGATGCAGATAAGGTCAAGTTTTATTTGTAAAAATATGTATCTTTAGAACTTGTTTAAGGAAAAAATTTAGATTTGGAACTGATCAACTAAAGAATTGTCAGTGTTGCTGGCATGTGTGTAATGTTTGTAAAAAAGGGAGGGGGCTGAAAAGGGTTTCTATTTTAAAAAATGTAGAAAAGGAAAGGGAAAGTTTTTTTTTATTTAATTATTTTATCCTTAAATACTTAAACTGATGATTTAAAAATCATTTTAAAAATTCTGATTCTCAAGATACTGTTTACTTAGCAATTAATTTAATAGAATGTACCATTACATTGGAGAGTTCACACTGCTACAAATGTTATTTATTAATCAATGCTTTTTCTCTTCCTAGAAAAAATTTACATTCAGAGATAAGCACCAACAGAATGATGTAAGTATCTCCTTTCAATTGTATGTCAACATGCAGGTTTAATAGTTGATCCTTTCATAGGTTTTTAAAAAATATAATATTAGAAATAGTTTTCTGACCACTTGGTCCAAGTCCTGCTGTAATTATTACTACAAAAGAAAGAATGAAAACTGTTCTTGTCACAGCACAGCTATAAAACTTCATATCTCTCTCATACTTCCTTTTATTCCTTCTAACTTAGTGGAGGGGCCATGGCTCGTTTCCTGTTCAGGACTGTCCATTATTTCAATATATTTAATTCACCATTTTCTTTAATAAAACAATTTAGTCCCCAGAGCTCCCTTTATATCAATAATTAATATAGCAGAAAATTGTGTTGGGGGTGGGGTAACATTGTAATGCGGGCCATTCTATTGAAGGATGAAAAAGAAAAGTATTCCAAGTAAAATAAACATATGCCTACTATTTCTATCGCAATACAATTATATGCTAGCAGACTAGCTGATACATATTTACAACAGATTTTCATTAAATTATATAAATTTGTAATATTTTACTATTCGGGCTATGAATGGACGCTTTTTTTAAAATAACTTAGCTATATAAATTAAACTCTTACGCTATAAAGGGGAAGTAACCTTTAAAGGATTATGGGCACGACATGGCTGAATTGTGCAGATGTGCCAAAAAAACAAAAAAATATCAATATATGTATATATATATATATATATATATATATATATATATATATATTTATATATATATATATATATATATATATATATATATATATATATATATATATATATTTATATTTATATATATATATATATATATATATATATATATATTTATATTTATATATATATATTTATATATATGCCACCTATTGATAAAAACTACATACTACTATTATGCACAGTTATCTGTTGCAACCTCAGCCAAATACAGATCTAGATACTATTTATGCCACACACATTTCTTTGTGTCATGACACTGCCACACATCATGAGTACTGCCATCGTCACACACAAGTATTGTTAGCTGCCACTAAGGTCTCAATTCCATCACTACCACACATATATCAGCACTGCCATTCACTTCCCAAAGCTCCTCTTCTTCTGCACCACTTCTTTTGACTCCAGAGCTCTTGACCACCACCATCTCCTCTCGTCAATTTATCAATGATATGTCTTTGCATCTCCACACCTCCAGAGCAGTGACTGTCTGTTTTTCAAGCTAGGAGGTGAAGATTATATCCATTATCAAAGAAGATCAGAAAAAAAAAATTTACAGCAAAGATCTGACTTCATAGTCATCCTTAAGTTCTTTGAAATAAGACCACAAAGGAGGTGCTTATTATTATAGCCTTGTCAGCTAGAAAATTCTTAAAGATTCATTGTTATTCCTCAGAAGATAAACTACCAGTCACAAAAAATGAACCAAATGACGGAGTGAGGAAACAAGCTGTAGAGATGTTAATTCTTATTCTATTGCACACTCTCAGTATTTTATTTAAGTATTAGTGCAAGAAAAATATTTTGATCTTTAACTCTTTCTAATTCCTTCTTGTTGAAAAGGTTTGTGTTTTAATTATAATTCCTTATTTTTTTTACAGGCTTGTTCCGTTTGTTTGGAAGAATTTAAGAAAGGTGAAAAGATAGCAGTTTGTACTTGCCGTCATGGTTTCCATTCAAAGTAAGTTACTTACAACCTGTTATGAACATAAAGATGAGAGAGTCAAAAACCATGTCTGTTTAGTATGGCTTTAATACACTGAATGACAACACAACACACATTTCGTGAACACATTCTCACGGATGAGTTACAAGCACATGTAAACATAAGAACGATAACCGATACAGAATACAATTTTCATAACATTCACCCCCAGTTCAAATTATGCTATCTAGTATTATAAACAGTAAAAGAAGTAAGTGTAGAATAATAATAGAGATTCAAGTAAACAAACAATGTAGAATATTATGAAATTATGTAACATGGTAAATCAAATAGCTTATTAAAATATATCATGATAGATCAAATATCACATTAAAGTCAACAAAGCCGAATGAAAGTAGTAGAATAAACAAAATAATAGTTCTAGTAAGCTGATGAGCTTTTACACTTTGTAGTTGGGCCTAGTTCTCCTTACTCTAAGATTGTATGTAAGTGTGGTTTCATCTGCTTGAGTTTCGGACGGTCTGGCTATGTCTTAGGTGGTGCTGGTGGTTTCTTCAGGCATGATAGAATCAGTCGGTTGATTCCTGGGAGGTGAGCTTTGGACGGGGCAGCCAATATCAAGCTCTGTTCTACTCTGATTCTCATTTTCTATAACTTTTTGTTCCTCCCTAGGGGCTAACATTCGTAATGAGACAGTTTCCTCTCGGCCGTTTGGTGTTCGGATAACAGCGTACTGAGGGTTGCATGTTACCAGATCAACTTCCTCTGTTATGGGATCGTATTTAGATGATCTAACATTCTTCTTCAGCAGGACAGGACCGGGACTGGTCAACCATGTTGGCAAGGATGTCCCAGAACCACTTCTTCGGTTGAACCCAAGAAGTCGTTCATGTGGTGTCCTGTTAGTTGCAGTGCATAGTAATGACCGGATGGATTGCAGAGCATCATTTAGTACTAGTTCCCATTTGGCTATGTCCAATTCCTTAGAATGTAGAGCCAAGGTGATGGCTTTCCATAAAGTCCCGTTAAGTTTCTCTATTTGTCCGTTTCCTCTCGGGCTGTAAGGGGTCGTTCTACTGGTTGCAATTCCTCTCTCGTGGAGGAAATGCTGCACATCTGTAGACATAAATGAAGTTCCCCTGTCAGTGTGGACGTACGCTGGAAATCCAAACAGGGCGAATAGTTCATTGAGACATTTAACGACCATAGAGGAAGACACATCAGGACATGCAAATGCAAATGAAAATCAAGAGAATTCATCTATAATGTTAAGTAGATATCTATTTCTTGAAACAGTAGGGAGAGGTCCCTTGAAATCCATACTATTTCTCTCAAAAGGTTGAGTTGATTTAATCAGTTCTCCGGTCGGCTGTGGAAAAAAACGGGGCTTTAGTTCTGCACGAGCTTGACATTGTTCTATTACAGTTCTGACGTCATCACAGGAAAATGGAAGATTTTTAGTCCTTACGTAGTGCAATAGTCGAGTAACGCCCGGGTGGCAAAGACTAGTGTGCAGCAATTTAAGGTCATTGCGAGTGATGGCAGATAGATAGTTTCTGGTAAATGTATCTGCTACAGTGTTCTGCTTGCCAGGGCGATAGATGATGTCATAGTGGAAACACGAGAGTTCAAGTTTCCACCTTTGGATTTTTTCATTTTTCATTTTTCCTTTGTTTACCTGTTATACATGAAAGAGACAGATCGCTGATCCGTAACAAGTGTGAACACTTTACCAACTAAGAAATGTTTCCATTTCCTCAGCAACACAACAATGGCATATGCTTCTTTCTCAACTGAAGAATGTTTTCTTTCACTTTTTGTTAATGAGCGAGAGAAGAAAGCAACGGGCCGGCCATCTTGGTTGAGGGTAGCTGCAATTGCTATATCAGAAGCATCCGTCTCAACGGTTAAATGGCGATTCGGATTAATAGTATATACGGTGGCTTTTTCAAGCTCATTTTTCAAACTTTCGAATGTTCTTTTGACTTCTTCGGAGACAGGAAATTGTTGATTTCTTGTTAACAGGCTAATTTTTGTTGAAAAGTTAGGTATCCACTGTGAGTAGTAAGCCAGAAGACCCACTACTCGTTTCTGTTCACCCATGTTCACTGGTACGGGTAATTCCCTTAGAGCGTGAAATCTCTCAGGATCCGGCTTAAGTTGTCCTCTGGAAATCTCGTATCCTAACGGTCTCACTTTTGCAGTGCTAATTTCACTTTTTGTTTCATTAAAGGTGATTCCATACTTTTGAGCACTATCAAGAAATCGCTGTAGGTTTCGGTCGTGTGATTCAGAGTCCATACCGCAGATGGTCACATTGTCCACATAAGCAAAAGTGTCAGTAAGTCGTTCGTCTGCGATGATTTTGTCAATCGTACGCTGAAAACAGGCGTCTACATTCAACCAAAGAATGAGGTGTTTGCTAGGCACAGGTTAGCTACTTGCAAACAAGAGCAAAGTCAAACTATAGATGCCTACATGCAGAAATTAAGAATTCTATCCAAAGATTGCAACTTCAGGGCGGTGACTGCTGAACAACACAGAGAAGAGGCTATTAGAGATTCGTTTATCAATGGACTAGTGTCCAACAGCATTCGAAAACGTCTACTTGAAAAGACTGTTTTGAGTTTAAAGGACGCCTTCGAGGAGGCTCGCTTACTAGAACATGCTTACCAGCACTCATTACTGTATAAATCATCACAGCCGGAAACGAATTGCGCGGCAACTACTCCCACCAATTCTTTGGCCTCACCCTTGCCAAATGTAACGATTCCTTGAAATGCATTAGCTAGCAAGTGCTACTTTTGTGGCAGGGTTAAACATCCCCGCTCTCAATGCCCTGCAAGGCCATTTTCAGAAAGTTTGCAAATCTAGGGCTTCAGCAGTTTCGGCTATTGCTACTGTACAGCCTATGAATCTAAACAAGTCTACAATACCTATTTGCATCAACAATGTGCTATTGAAGGCCCTAGTAGACACTGGGAGCTGTGAAAGCTATATTTCGACGCACATTGCTAAGAAGCACAAATGGCGGACATGTTCCTCAGGCAACAGAATCTTTATGGCTTCCACCCATCTATCTCAGATCACTCAAGGACATATCTATGCTAACATACGTCTCAAAAATGAATGATACGAGGGAGTTAGACTTTCTCTACTAGACAATTTATGCTCTGACGTAATTCTTGGACTTGACTTTATAAGTTTGCACCAAAACTTGTTTATTCCTGTCGATGGTCAGAAACCATTGTTGTGCCTGAATACTCTCCAGCCAACGAAAGAATTAAGAATTGAACATAATGATATATACTATATTTTCGTGAATATACCCTACCCAAAGCACAAAATAAGTAAAATCAAAATTGAACAACTCGCACCCTTTTAAACCACGCATGTGCAAAGTGTGACCTGCTGTAAACTACTGGTACATACTGTCATGGATACTATTTTAAGAATAAAAGAGACTAATAACTGGGGAAAAAATGTTCAAATTTCAATATAAATGACATCTTAAAATTGAAACTCTTAGAAAATCACATGGTGCTTGGTAAACATTTGTTTTTCTTTGTGAGATCTTGCAATGTTTCATTTGTTAAACAACACCCCCACATTTTTATCACCAAAATAAGATCTTTTTATGAAACTGTGGCTGAGCAGTACAGTGATTTGGCTTCTGAACTGGAGTCCCTGGTTCAAATCCTGGTGAAGACTGGGATTTTAATTTTGGGATCTTCAGGCGCCTCTGAGTCCACCCAGCTCTATTGAGTACCTAACATTGGTCGGGGAAAAGTAAAGGTGGTTGTTTGTTGTGCTGGCCACATGACACCCTCGTTAACCGTGGGCCACAGAAACATGACCTTTACATCATCTGCTGATCACAAGATCTGAAAGAGTAACTCTATGAAACTGAACACACCAAGTTTTAATTAACTATTTGACTGCCATCTTAAATCAGATGAGTAAGGTTCACTAAACAAATAACTTGGTAAATCGTCTTCATCTCACTATTCCTCTTCAGAAACATTGCAAATTAACCCTGTCAGACCTTAGCCCTTGAAACTGTCTTCTGTGCCTGAGCTCCAAAGAAACACACCCTTTTTTTACTTTAGGCTATAGGTCTAATAAAAGTCATGATTTTTTTATTCTTCATCGACCTCTCACTGTCTCTTTCAATTGAAACAAAAACATTATTCTTTATAAAATTCTGACTCCTAATAGTTAATTAATATATATTATAATTATTCATTGAACTATGTATCAACTCTAGATTGAGAACAAGCCTAGACCTACCTTTTGGTGCTTGGTTTAAGTTTTTTGTATTAAAATTTTTCACATGAAACCACACTAATATATCTACATGGTGGGAGAGATTTGAATTTATGGACAATAGTTTTGTTATATTTAGGTTCTGATGAATTTTCTTTTTACTTAATTATCAAGTACTGAGAAAATAAGTTAATTTGATTTGTTAAATTTTGATGTAAAAAAATCATTGATGATAGAAACAGTCTCAAAACAATGTGTTTATAAAATGTCTTTTTAAAGACATTTATTTTCAATTCCTCACCATACTCAATATTTTATGTTAAAAAAAAAGAAAATATTTAGATTGTCGGATAGTATGTTGCTTTAGAACAGTAGACCAAAAAGCTAATTTTGATTTGTCTTTTCACACATCTGCGCTATTAAGGCAATGTTTGTTCAGATTGTTAAACTTCCTTATTCCAAAATAGTTTTCATTTATTATGTATGAATTCATTTTCGTACCTAATTCAGTAAGTTTTATAAATGTACTATTAACGTTCAGGTGTCTTGAGCAGTGGCTTGAACACAAAAACAATTGTCCGTTATGCAAAGCACCAGTCCGCAACAGAATCGGAGAAAGAACAGTCTTGATTAGTCATGCCACAACATCATCAGTTTAATATCTTAAGGAAAAGATTCTGTGTTAAATTTTGCTTGTTGTTATATTCTTGAACCTACTGTTTAATAAAGAACTGTTACCTCTATAATTTACAACTTATTATTCACATTTAGATCTGTCTATACTATTTCGTAAATATTTTAATACTAATCTGATGCTATATTTTCACTTGATCTAAATTTCTTCCCATTGTGATAGAAGAATATCTTGCCCCAGAATGGGCTAAAATCTTCTATGTTGTTGTTGTTCCTTTTGTTTAAATGTATACAAACATTCAACTGTGTGTCTTGTTGTTGTTTTGTAAAATATAATCCATGTCTTAAAAAAAAAAGAAATTTGCTGTAAACAGATTGACCTAACTGTGCAATGTGTTGATGTTGGATCATGACAAAGTGTTTCATGTGCTTTAAAATAGTATTGTTATGTACATATACTTCTACAACTTTTTTTTTGACATATATTTTATGCTGGAATTCTACAAACCATTGAAATTTATTTTTCCTAAAGGAATTTTTGTGAATGTTAGCACTGAGATTGAATGAAAATCTAGTCCTTTCAATGTTTCTAAATCTTATTTTGCATGTACCCTTTGAGTATCATTGTGATATGTGCTCCTTCTCCTTACATCAACATCCAGTCATCTCATATGTACACACACACACTTAGATAAGCTGACAGTAGTCTGGGGTAGGGGAAATACTCTTTGAGTGCTATGGAGTTGATTCATGTCATTGATTCTTTACTTCAGTCATTTACTGTTAGCCGCCTTAATGTAGCTAACACTCTCCAATGATTGAATTTTAGCAGATAATTTTATATTGAAAATATTTATATTGAGGCCACAACTATGTACCAGTCCATATGTGCAGAAAAGGATCATTACATTTAAAAAAAAAAATGTACACATTGTCTATTAAATATAGCTACATATGTCTGTTTTCTAGGCTCTATGCACTAAATGTGCTAAGGTTGGATTAACTACATCTAATTGTTCTTGATAAAATAGTAACCTCTCTGAAATAAACCACTCTGCCATCTTGTTATAAAGCACTCTGCCACCCTTTTAAACCATGTTCTACTGGTGTTTAAAACTATGTGAAATTTAAAGAATATTTTATTGACTTAAAATCTCTTGGTGGTTAATTGCAGATTTGTTTTTGTTTTTTCTGTAACATTTTATAATTAATGTCTGAGTTGTACATCTTTCAAAGAAATATTTCTCATGGTTCTCACTGTGAATGAAAAGAACAGATGTATGATTATTACCCTGAGGAGCATCTATCTAGTAACCTTTGTTTTCCATTTACTAAAGACTTTCTGCAACTTCAGCATTGTTTAAGTTTGACTAGATTAGTATTGTTTCATTCACTCTTTTAATAGGATGTTTTATCTAAAACAGCATATGTTGGCTTTCATTGCTAAACTATTATATTTATCATTTTTTAAGTTCAGGGTCGAAAAATAAATTAATTTAATGCTAATAGTCTTTTTGGTGACGCTGATGTATTTATGATATTAAAAGTCTTTTTGTTTGAATTATTATTTTATTACTTGACAGTATCTGAACAAATATGAATCAAATTGTTTGATATTCTTTAGATTTTAAAAAAAATGTATTTCTGTTTGTAGAAGCAGGCAGTGTTAAAGTGGGAGTGTTACATTTTGAATAACTATTGGGCTAATTAGTCATTTTATTTTTTCAAGGTTTTAAATATATACAGATATATCTTCATGCACACATTATTGTAAATGTCCAATCATTTGGTGTTACTTTTTATTTATTTTTTCTCCTACTGAATTAATAAAAGTCCTGAAAATATTTTAGAACATGGTTTACATAAATGAATCACGTGATCAAACTAATGTGTTATTTTCTCTGGCACTAGTCTACATCTTCCTTCCTCCACTTAAAGCTTTTCAGAACAATAAGAACTCTACTTTTGTTGAACTATTTCCCAGCAGTTTAAACTCTGTGATCCAATCTATCCTACTTTGTTGAGTAAAGCATACCTTGATCACACATTAATTGATGTTGCTGTTGCCATTGCTGGCATTTTGTTTAGTTGAATAACATTATTTATAATCATTCAATGCACCAATGAAAGCAAATATATTTGATTGGATGACTTCAGTTTAAAAAAAGAGAGCTTATATTATATATATCAGTGTGTAATGGATAAAACACATGCAACATTTTTTTTTCTGTTTGTATAACTAATGAAGTTACAATTCTCATACTGTGGGACTAAAGTTAACAGTTGTATGAACAAGGTCTATGGTAGTAAACAAGCTCCATATTTTATATTACTTTTATTAGAACTTATTCAATTCAGGTTGTTTTTACTTTTAAAAAAATATGTTTCCATTATCTTGTGCTTTTGATAATGCTTGGATTAGTTGATTGTTTGTGATATAATCAGTATCATTTCTATTTTTATAATTTTCTTCAATTTGGCTTTAGCACCCAGTAACTGGTTTAGACCATCCTTTTAAAGGTGCATGTACAAGTGAGACATTTAGTTCTGGGAAAATCTGAGCATTTTTGTGTACACAAGCATTTTGTTGTTTTTACTTGATGTATTTTTTAATGTGTACAGAATCTTGTTTTCAAATTTGTCAGATATAGAACTAAAAAAAATGGGTAACTTTATTTATTGTCTACTGTTTGTTTTTAACCATTTTGTTATAAGGACAAAACAAAACTTGTACCAACAATAAAAGATATACATACATATAATACAAGATTTGTACGTATTGTTTCAAGCGTGCAGTTGACTAAGATAGACAAATATCTAGATATGGCTCCTGTCTCGGAAGACAATGGATGCGCCCAGATGAGTCACTGGCTTTGGTTAATCTGGAGTGACTGTTTAAGCCAATTCTGGAGCGGCAGATTCTGCCACAGTTCGTGCATAGGTATGCATCTGTCCTAGGGCTGGCTGAAAGGGCAGCTTTCTTTTGACTGATGCATAAATATATTACATTCAATACTAGTAGAAAATTATTTATCAACACTTACACACACACAAATATATAGGCTTACATACAGTGCTTTTGTTGATGCATTAGCTGTATATATCAGACGGATTAGAGAAATAAGAAATACTTTCATGAATCTATATATCTATGCTGGGAACATACGATGTTATTAGTTCCTGTACGAAATGGGCGACAAGTCAGACTACTCCAACTACGGAGGCATCACATTTCTGTCAGTAGCAGGAATATCTTTGCACGAGTTCTGCCTAACCGACTGACTCTTTAATGGACGACGTGTTGAGAGCCAATGTGCCTTTAGGGCAGGTAGAGGTACATCTGACATGAGATTTGTTTTCAAAGTACAGGTAGAGGTACATCTGACATGAGATTGGTTTTCAAAGTACAGGTAGAGGTACATCTGACATGAGATTTGTTTTCAAAGTACAGGTAGAGGTACATCTGACATGATATTTGTTTTCAAAGTACAGGTAGAGGTACATCTGACATGAGATTTGTTTTCAAAGTACAGGTAGAGGTACATCTGACATGAGATTTGTTTTCAAAGTACAGGTAGAGGTACATCTGACATGAGATTTGTTTTCAAAGTACAGGTAGAGGTACATCTGACATGAGATTTGTTTTCAAAGTACAGGTAGAAGTACATCTGACATGATATTTGTTTTCAAAGTACAGGTAGAGGTACATCTGACATGAGATTTGTTTTCAAAGTACAAGAAAAAAGCAGAACCTGGACCTAAACGTTACCTTTGTGCTTCTAACCAAGGCTTTCGAGTTGGTCATTTGCGATAGCTTATGGAGGATTTGTCATAGCTGGAATACCTACCTAGTTTCCAAACCATTCTAGAGAAGCTTTATGTGGGTCAAAAAGACCAACATAGAATGGCATACAGCAGCGCTGTGTACTACCCCTACTCTGTTCGCCTCTTCTTTGGTGTAAAATTGGGTCAAATGAGACCGCGTTGGCACAAAGGCATCTACGTCAGGTTCCGCTTAGATGGCAATGTGTTCAAACTGAGGCACCTACTGTCCCATACGAAAACAAAAGAAAAACTCGTAATAGAACTTCTCTGCCGAAGACTGGGCCCTGCCTGCTCACACTGAACATAATCACCAGCTCGCACTCAACGAATTTGCGCGCGTCTTTTGGTTTAACAATAAACCTCGGAAAACAGAAGTAATGTGTCATAAGTTACCCAATAAAATCTACTCAGCCCCAATGATCACCGTGAATACACCCCCGAACGTGGTGGGCCAATATGCATATCTGGAAAGCACTGTATCAAATGACGCATCACTTTAAAGCGAAGTTGAGAAGTTGATAGCCAGTAGTGCTATTTGGACGCCTTCAAGCAAGATTGTGACTGAAGAAATCGCCCCGCCTGTAAAAATCAATGTCTACCAGGCAGTTGTTCTCTCAGCCCCTCTATATATGTATCTGAGACATGCTATCACAGGCAGTTGTTCTCTCAGACCCTCTATATATGTATCTGAGACATGGTTCATACAGAAAGCAATACTTCTTGAACGCTTTCACTAAAAATGTCTGCGCTCCATCAAAAACATACGATGACAAGACGGCACCACAAATAGCTAATGTTCTTGCGAACGCCGGTATGGAAAGTACAGTGGAACTGCTTATAGTTCCACAGCTACGCTGGGTAGGGCAAGTATCCCGCATGAAGGACGACCATATGTTAAAGGCATTTTTTTTTTGGGTGTGAAAGGGGATCGGCGCAAGAGCTGCTGCTCCCCCCCCCCCCCCGGAAACGCTTTAAAGACCAGATTAGGCGCCAACTTGCTTTAACTGACATTGAAGACAGCACTGACAACAAGTTCCAGCTAGCTTCTTGTGATTTTCATACAATGCGGAAAAAGTATAAATAGCTAGCTTTTCGGCGTATAAAAGAACTGTGGTTCAGTTGATGTTGTTTAAATATGATTAATTTTTGTCCACTTTTAGCTCCTCAGAATCAAATTATGTAAGCTTATCTATTTCAAGCACAAAATAGTTTAAATATGGAGATCGCATTAGTCTTTTTCTCTATGACTTAAAACTTATTTAAAAACAAACTATCAGTAAAAAAAAAAGTGGTCGATAAGAAGATCATCTTCTACACTTTCAGATCGAGCTCAAATTATACCTCAATTATTAGTATTATCGTTTAGTTAGCAACAAATGAAGGTTCTATTGGGCTGAGTTTAGGGTGAACATCTCCAATAGTGGATATTTCCATACATGTCGGAAAAACTATAATTAGCAAGCTTTTTGGTGTAACCGGTGTACAGAGTATGTCTAGTGTGTTCATAAACAATGTTTTGTTTTTTAAAGTTATATGATTGTTTCGTGTACTTTTTAGTCAGTGTAGAATCAAATTTTCTAAACTTTTCCATTTATAGCTTTTATTTAGCTACTAATATTGAAATTCAATTTAGCGACCTTGACATTGTTTAGTTTATCGTAAAAATCTCCAATTAGCCCTAAATGTAGATAACTCCCCAAAAAGTAGACATTCGCTTTTTCATTCTATAGAACATAAGCCTGTCAACTTTTGTGTACGCGCGTTATGTAAATATTTACATAATGTGACATTCTTGATGGCACGTTTTTTTGTGTGATCTATGACGTCAGATTGCACCATGTCGTGATGATGTTTACAGCGAACATCTTCATTTCTTTCTTCCTTGATAAGCCAACGTCATGTATCTTCCTTGATAAGCCAACGTCATGTATCTTCCTTGATAAGCCAACGTCATGTATCTTCCTTGATAAGCCAACGTCATGTATCATCCTTGATAAGAAAACGTCATGTATCTTCCTTGATAAGCCAACGTCATGTATCTTCCTTGATAAGCCAACGTCATGTATCTTCCTTGATAAGCCAACGTCATGTATCTTTCTTGATAAGCCAACGTCACATGTATCTTCCTTGATAAGCCAACGTAATGTATCTTCCTTGATAAGCCAACGTCATGTATCTTCCTTGATAAGCCAACGTCATGTATCTTCCTTGATAAGCCAACGTCATGTATCTTCCTTGATAAGCCAACGTCACATGTATCTTCCTTGATAAGCCAACGTCATGTATCTTCATTGATAAGCCAACGTCATGTATCTTCCTTGATAAGCCAACGTCATGTATCTTCCTTGATA
This sequence comes from Biomphalaria sudanica, assembly GCA_036873155.1. NCBI lineage: Eukaryota > Metazoa > Mollusca > Gastropoda > Planorbidae > Biomphalaria > Biomphalaria sudanica. The sequence goes on from JAZGLO010000688.1 coordinate 17,310, forward strand.
AGCCAACGTCATGTATCTTCCTTGATAAGCCAACGTCATGTATCTTCCTTGATAAGTATTCCATCTTATTGATTCCCTAGCCCACGTGCTATGACTGTTATTAGCTGCACTTACACGCTACTCACGTCAGTAATCCCATTCCACTGTTATATTCAGACAGATCCACACCACTTTTGTGTATCAACAGAGACATTCGCATACAAACGTTGTGTTTAATAAAAAACTAATGAAATCGCTGCAGGCTAATTAGAATTTCTCGAACCACCGCATGCTAATTGTAATTTCTAGTTAAAGTTTGTAAAAAGCATGGCAGCCAGACACAATTAGAAACATTAAGACGGATGAAGGGAGATAACTGGATGTTTACTTACTGCTTTGAGTAGAAGATGTAATTTAATACAAAACCTACTTAATTACTGTAGAAGGGTCGGTAGATATTTTATACAAATGACACATTTAAGGCTACATTGTTATCTGGAAAGGGGTTACCAAACGTCCGGCAAAAGGAGGATACGTCCTCCTTTTTTTTTTTGAGGGAGTGCCCTTGTTTTACGTCCGGCAGGCATTAGCTAAAAGTGCGAAATGTGCGAAAAAAAGCAATTCACATTTGCCTAAACCAAAAGTAATACTATATGAGTTAATTGACAAATATATTTTTCTCAAAATATTAAAAACAACAATACTGCAAAGGTCTACCACTCATTATTGACATCAGTGGTGAGCAATCCTTACCATGAACCTAGCCATAACTTCCTTATGAAAGTACAACCGCCAGTGGACATCGCTGACATCTCTCTCTCTCTCTCTTTCTTGGATCTGATCTCTTATCAAATATTCATGTCGCGATTTCATTGGACAATATTTTTCACTAAATTTTATCTCTACAATATTCATACCAGAATTCCTGATTGAATTTGACAATTCTAAGATATTTCCAAACAGTAAAATATAAGTTTAAACAAAGTTTATAAAAACACAAAATAGAGCAGTGAGATTCATAACAAACGAATATTCACATTTGACTAGAGTAACACCATTAGTAAAATCACTAAATTTAGGAAGCCTTCAGGACAGAAGACTCAAAAGTAAAGTAGCAATTATACATAAAACACTGAACCATAATCTTCAAATACAAAAACAAAATCTAATAAAATACTCTGAAAGACACAAAAATAAAGGCACATTCCTCGTCCCATATGCTAGGACAAATTTGTACAAATACTCCTTCTTCCCTAGTGCTATTAGAGTATGGAATGGGTTGCCTGAGCTAGCCAGAAAAACCAGTGACTTGGCAGAATTTAAGTCATTGGTTAATATGCATGACTAAATGCATGACGCGTAGGACGTAATCATCTTCTTTTTTGAAGTAACGTCTGTATTATATAAGATAAGATAAGAAATTAAAACAGAGTTGTCTTTCTTGGTTTTACCTGTGTCCTTCTTTTACCCCCCACCCCTTTCCCCAGTATCTCTTCCCCATGTGTACACATTTCGAGAGTAAGTTTTTAGTTCAGCCATTTATCTTCGTCTGAAGTGGCCCAACATTGCCCCACACCACGTGACCAAACATTTTCGGGGAAAGGGGAAGTTCTATATAAGCACCTTTCCATCAAGCGATTTCAAACTATCAAACTGGTAGTCTGTCTTGACACTTAGTGACCTGGTCACTGCTTAAGAAGGTTTAGACTTTCCAGGTGTTAATCAGAGCTACAGATCAAGGTATGTTGATGTTGATTAGGAACTAGCTTCGCTCCCCGTAAAACAAATATTCTAACTATATGTTGAAAGTATTATAACTCAAAATCTATTTTTTAAAATTGAATTTTCTTCTTCATACTTGTTTTAAGAGTTGAGCCTAAGACTTGAAACTCTAGGCCGTTTGGAAACTTGCCTCCAATTGTGTGACAATTTTGTACATTATTAACTTAAATGTACTGCTTAAAATTGAAAGTTTTATTTTTCAAATATTGTGAGTTTAATAGTTTCACCGAAAAAACAAACAAAACAAATGTAAGACCAATGGGCTTAATCCGCTTGGCTTGGGGCTTGGCTACCTATCAAGGGGGCTTAAGTTCAAAACCCGACTCAAGCACAGTAGTGTTTGCAGAATGCCTAAAAGCATGAAAATATTTCAAGATTTTTCATTTTATATAAATAAAAAAAAAATTCTTTATGAAAAGTATATTATGAATGTTATTGTTGTACTTCAAGAAATATATTAATATATCTTGTTTTATAACTTGATAGACTTCAAATGTGAGAGCAAATAGTGTCAATTAGTTTAAAAATATAGCATTTTAAAAATCATATTTACAAAACAGAGCCACGGTTATGGCAACCACAAAAGTTACACACAATTTCCTGTTGTTGTTTTTTAATCCCCGGGTGTATCAACGAATCAGTTGTAATATATTTCTGATCTACGTTTAAAAAAAAAGATTTAGGTAATCCTCCCTAATAAATAATTAATGTTGTTTGAATATTTTATTAAGATGTGAGGGTTACATATTTATTTTAATAACAAAAACTGGTCGTGTGGTATGCGGCGCTTTACTGTCGTCCTGGTGGTCCCTTGTTTAAACGCTGCACGCCCCCCCCCTTCCAACCTGCGGGAGGTTTGGTCTAGAATGTAAGAATCTTCAATTCTGAAAGAGCATCCGAAACATTTCAAACATGCATAACAAATTTAATTGATATATCTTTGTTCAAAGGCTTGTAAATCAGATGATATTAAATTGGATGTTCTTTTGTTTTTTACAAAGCTTATATTAACTCACTCCGTCTTGTCTTTCTAGTACACATTTTGTACACGTTATTTCTCCCACTTCACATTATTGGATCAAGTTGAAAGATCAAAACATAAAACAATGCATACATCATTCAACTTCAAAGTAGAAAACATAAAGTGCTTCATTTCAATGGAAGAGGTAGCCTATACATATTTTACTGAAGCTCTAGGAGCTAGAAATTTGTGACGTACTACCAGGGATTAGTCATGTCACTTCAAGCTCAGTACAAGAACTGTTTCTTGAAGTCGATCTGTATAGCTCTTACGGAGGGAGGGAAGCAACTCTGTATCCCCGTCCTCTGCTTAACATAACTAAACACAAATCCAGGTAGACACTTGAGACATAACTAAACACAAATCCAGGTAGACACTTGAGACATTACTAAACACAAATCCAGGTAGACACTTGAGACATTACTAAACACAAATCCAGGTAGACACTTGAGACATTACTAAACACAAATCCAGGTAGACACTTGAGACATAACTAAACACAAATCCAGGTAGACATTTGAGACATAACTAAACACAAATCCAGGTAGACA
>JAZGLO010000689.1:0-12903 GCA_036873155.1 Biomphalaria sudanica
GGTTTAGGATTTATTTGGGTTGTTAACTAGCTGTATACTATTAAGGTCCCCGGGGTTCAACCTGACAAGAACATCACTCACACACAGTCGTACATACAGTAACCAACTAGGTGAATAGTTTAAATAACAACAAAATAAATGAATTTAATTGTGTGAAACTGATATATGTGTATGTACAATGAGGATGATAAAATAGACAATATATATATTGGATATATATATATATAATAGGTATATATAAAGATATTATTCACTAATTAATTTAAGCACCTTTGCTTTTGTCACCCTAGTTACATAGTCCACCAGACTCTGACCGACTGGCGTCACAAAAACTGCCAACCTCGGTAATAGTAAAGTTAGACCTCAGATGATCGCCAATTTGACAATGACACTGAAAAAACTGAGACGGCCAGCGATGCCCACAAACTCCAACACTGGCACCCTATAAACGAAATAAACAATACTCTCAACTTCTACACTAAAAAATAGAAATAGTGACAACCTCATACAACATACAATAAAAGATATCACAAACGAATAACTCACCCTAACCAGGGGTCTCAAAAATCCTACTGAATAATAAGTCCGAGAAACTAGTACAGACAAAGAACGTTTTACGGGCCAACACACCGTCCGTTTCAACCAAAGAGGGTGAACTGCCTCATGACAAAAGAATGACCAATAGATGTCACCGGACTTTGTGACGTAGCAAAACAATTCAAAACAAAAAAATACAAGACACTCTCGCCCCGTACAAGTACTACGACTAGAGGAAATAAAAAAAAGAAAACAGGAGAAAGAAAAAGACACTTGTCTATACTACGCGACATCCCCCCTCCTCGACGAACTGGAAATTTTGAAAGAAATTTCAGTAATCAAAAATCCTTTCGAAGACAAAACTTTGTAGAAAGAACAAGGAAGAACAAAACGATTATAAGTGCATCTATGTCACATTTTGAAATGCAAAAATGGAAGAACAAAAAATGATGGGGAGTTCACCCAATAGTGAACCAAGGAGACACAATACACGTCACGATAAAAATCCAATAACAATGAAAAGTTGGTTGACTTTTAAGGTGACCCATATCAACTTGGGCCAAGAACCAAGTATTTACAAATACAACATTAATATAATATACCAAATAATAATCATGGTAAAAAAAATATACATTATATTCTTGAAATTCGAATCATTTGCATAATATAAAACACAAGTTCAAATGTTATAATACATAGAAACATAATATAAATGGCGGATGAAAGTCTATATCAATCTTGAACAAAGATCAGCCAGCAGATTGTTCTCTCCCTTTACGTGGGCAACGTCAAAGGAGTAGTCTTGTAGCATCAATGCCCATCTTGTGATGCGTGCGTTTGTAAAGTTTGTGCTCCTTAGATACGATAAGGCCTTGTGATCAGTCAGCAGGTGAAATCTTTTACCTGCTAAATACCTGTCCAGTTTCTTAACAGAATATACTATGGCTAATCCTTCCCCGTTCAATAATAGAGTACTTCTGCTCCCGAGGCAACAACTTACGGCTTACGTACTTTATGGGATGTAACACACCTTTGATACACTGACAGAGAATACCAGAAATTCCTTTATCTGAAGCATCGGTCTGAAGAAAAAAAGACAGAGAAGGGTCAGGTAAACGAAGAATAGGATACTTACTCAGACAAGTCTGCACTCTATTCAATGCCTCCGCACACTCATAGTTCCAGTCCACTCTTATAGACTTGCCCCGACGTAGTAACTCTGTAAAGGGGAATACTAAATCCGCGTAACTCGGAATAAATTTGTTGTAATAATTTATCAGACCAATCAAACTACGTATTTCTTTCTTTGTAGTGGGTGTTTTAAATTCCATGATCTTTTTTACATTGCTAGGATCAGGTTTGATAACTCCCTGTCCCACATTATGACCCAGAAATTTAACACTAGTGTAGCCAACCTCAAGTTTATCTGGTTTTAGTGTAAAGCCGTTCTCTCTTAGAGCGCAAAAAACATTTCTGACACTTTTCAAGTGTGATTCCCAGTCTTCACTGAAAATACAAATGTCGTCGAAGTAGAACAATACATTTTCTACTCCCCCTTAGCATACTCTTAACAACCTTATTAAAATGACTTGGAGCACCGCTCAACCCAAAGGGTAAGTAGTGGAACATATAATGCTCCCCAAGGACTCTAAACGCTGTGAAAGGTTTGCTCGTTTCACTGATCGGAATTTGCCAGTAACCCTTTGTTAGGTCTACCAATGTAAAGTACTTGGCTTTATACAGCATGTTAAACAAATCTTCTTGTTCAGGAATTACCTCAGCAGGTATTTCAGTAATATTATTTAATTTTCTAAAATCTATACAAGGGCGGAGTGTGCCATCTTTCTTCTTAATTATAACAACTGGCGCTGCATAAGGGGAGTCCGTTGGCCCTATAATTCCCAATTCTAACATGTTGTCGATTTCTTGCTTCACTTTCTCTTTCATATGAATGGGCACCGCATATGGTTTCAGAGCTATAGGCTTCTTATCAATCAATTTAATTTTAAACTTTTCGACAGTGGCCCTGCCAGGAACATTGGATATAATGTCTCTATACTCTGTTAAAATTTCATTTACTTGCATCTTTTGCATATGGTTCAAATTGGGGTTAATTTTGACCTGTGTGAAGACATCCTCGTGAATCTTCTCTTTCTGCGTACTTTCTAGCGTTGGAATGTTAGGTAACATATCATCATTATATTCATCCTGCTCAGCAAGGTCTTCCTCCCCTACAACTGAAACCATATTAGCTGACAAAAGTTCATTTCTATTTTCATCTGCAACAATTAGGTTATCTCCCTTCTTTACCCTACAATGGTATTTCATAAGTCTGTTTATATGATATATCTTTGTCTTATTCTCTTTCTGGATAACATAATTAAATTTTGAAATCTTGTTTAGAACCTTATACGGGCCCTGCCAAAACACGGACAGCTTACTGTCTCTGTGTGGTTTGAGGACTAAAACACAGTCACCCCACATTTATATCACGCCTCGATGAGTATTTGTCATAGTGTTTCTTGTAATTATTTCTGTTTGCCTTACTGTTGAAATTAGCCATAGCAGTCACCTCAGATAATCTGGTCTTCAAATCCAGTAAATAACTGAACACATTCTTGTACCCATTTTCCTCTTCTTTATTTACGAATACTTGCTTTAAGATAGCCAAAGGGCCCCTCATTTGTCTTCCGTAGACAAGCTCAAATGGTGATTACACCCGTTGTTTCGTTAGGAACCTCTCGGTAGGCGAACAGTGCTGCATTGACTTTCCGGTCCCAATCACAAGGGCTATCCTGACACACTTTCCTTAGAAAGGATTTTAAAGAAGAATTAAGTCGTTCAACCATCCCATTAGAGCTCGGGTGGTAAATGGTAGAATGCACTGGTTTGACAGAGAAAAAATTACAGACCTGATTGTACAATTCCGAAGTAAACTGTGGGCCTTGATCACTTAAAATTTCAGTCGGTAACCCAATTCTACAAAAAAATACTAGTTAGTGCTTCGATAACTGTTTCTGTGTTTATATTTTTCAGAGGTATTGCTTCTGGCCATCTCGTAGCAACATCTACTACTGTTAAAATATACCTATTTTTATTGTCAGTTACCTCCAAAGGCCCAATAATATCTGTTGCAAACTTTATAAAACGGAGTGGTAACAACATTCATTCGACCAAGTTCCACTCTGTCACAACGACGTGGCATCCTAGCTTTCTGACAAATATCACACGACCTCACAAAACTCTTTTATGTCTCGATCTAAACCTTGCCAGAAAAAATATTTGTAGATTTTACTTTTAGTCTTTCTTAATGACAAATGCCCTGCCAACATACTCTCATGAGCAGTTTTCAACACAATTTCTCTCTTAGCTGAAGGTACAACTAACTGTCTTTCTTCCTCACCAAACTTCTCCCCTAAACACTCTGTACAATAGTCTATCAAACACTTTATATTCCACACTTCCATTCTTTTTATTATCTACACAATTGTCCACATGTCGCTCCCATAGATCTTTTAAAGACGGGTCACTCAACTGTTCACATAAAAATTCTTCGCTTGTACCTAACACATCTCGACATTCTTCCAATACTCCACAATCACTAACAGTGCCGCCATCAATCTCATTATTTGTCATTGACCTAGTTACTGCTGAGCAATTAAACTCACAACTCACATTACTGTCAACATTCCCAAGAATTAAATCTGCAACCGGATCTTTAAAGCAAGCTACGACATATTTACCGACAATGTAATCCGACTCAATACTCACACAAGCCAATGGATAATCCCTCACTGTCCCATCAACAAGTTTTAATTTATAAGTACCCAGGAATCATATCTTTCTCACCAACTAATGAACTTCTAATTCCTATAACACTCGAACCAGAATCTTTCAGAACAGACACACTCATCCCATTTACTCTCCCCTTTTCAAACTTCAGCTTACCCACAGACTTATCACGTAATGTCTTATCCACATATGAAAATGTTTTTCTCTTACAGGGGGAAAAATACTCATCTCCTTTCCCTAAAGTACAATTTCCACAATTTTGAATATTGTGAGGACCACTCAGTCATCTATAAGCACCTCCTGGGCCTTCATCTCTGTTCTGGTATGCCCCAGTACCACCCGTTCTACTGTGCCTGTTATTGTAAGAATTCTCGTATGTAGCATAACTTTGTCTCCCAACACTATTGCCGCGGATTCTTCGACCGTTACCATCAAACTGCCTTTGGTAGCGACCTTGTGATGCATTTCTACTGGGCCTTTGTGTGTTAGTGGAGATTGTGGGTGTGTTCCTATATCTACCATCAGAAGCAGGACTAGAGTTAAGTTGCGAACGTTGAGGGCATTCTGACGCTTTGTGGCCTCCCCTCTTGCACTTAAAACAAATAATTAAGTTACTCTCAATCCCTGGATTTCTATTTCTCACAGGCTCACGACATGCTGCCGCAACATGCACACTTTCTTCTTTACAAATGGACACATCTGACCCCGACTCACAACATGCTGCTGCAACATATACACTTTCTTCCTTACAAATGGACACATCAGAACCAGCTACCTTAAATCCTTCTATAACTTCTAGCATATTATCTACTGTTCTGTGCTTGCTCAAAACTAGTTGCCTGTATACGTCACTCGAAACACTTTCTAAGATCCTATCTTTGATCAACAGATCTTTTAACTCCTCCACTGTTTTACCGACTTCGGCCATCTTGCACCAATTGTCTAATGCTGTTCTCAATTCTGTTACATATCTCCTAAAGTCGTTTTGGCTTGGTCTCACGAGATGGAATCTTTTGCGGCAGGTTTCCGCGTTGATATCTGCATGGCGAAGAAGTGCAGTCTTGACTTCTTCATAATTCTCGCTAAGGAACAGACTGTCCCTTAGCATGAAGTTTCTGAGTGCGGTGGTCAGTTTATATGATAAAAGCAAGGACCATTCTTTTCTCTCTATTTTGCACCTTGCTGCAACGGCCCTCGAAGTGTGTTAGGTAAGCTAGGAGGTCGTCGTCATCTTTCATTCCCTGGAAACTCTTGTCAAGCCTGTCTAAGATATTCTTGTATCGCACATCCCCTGACTGTCCTGCCGCCCCGCCTGCCTCTGGCGCAGACTTTTCTTTCAGCCTAGTCAGTTCCAATTCCTCTTTCCTCTTGATCGTCTCCTTGGCATCTCTTTCCTTCCATCTTTCGTGCTCCTCGCGTTTGGCCTTCTCATCACGTTCAAATCTCGCTTGTTCCTCTTTCTTCCTAGCCTCTTCTTCTGCCTTCGCCTCTTTCTTCAACTTCTCCTGCCGCTCAAACCTAGCCTCTTCCTCTACCTTCGCTTCTTCCCTATCTCTATCATATTCATCTTTGCGTTCCTTCACATATTTCTCTAACCTTTCCCCTTCGTAGCCCATAGCACGGCCATCACTAATAAACTGTGACCTTACCGTTAACCTGGTTTCCATGGTCTAAGTGCCTTACTGTGTTCAGCTAAATCAACTAATACTATTATTATTATTAATATGATATACTATAATATACAGACATAAGATGTAAACTACAACTTAGAGTGTGTCGTATAGCAAAGAAAGAGAAAAACCTATCTGAGCAGTATCCAACGTCGGAGAGAAGACGCCTCACTCCAGGTCGATGCGTAGAAAGATAGCTGCTACACAGTCTTCCAACACAACAATACAGGAAGGATGGCCTCTAACACCGGTATCAACGGTCAATCCCCACACACTTGTCTGTTGTCGGGAGCGAGAAGACACTCGTCACTCGGTCATAAGTGAAGCACAAAATTACATGAAAGATAAAAATTAAATAAATGAATATAAATCACAATATCAACACCTAGAGTCATATGATGAGTTCAAAATCATAAATGATGAATTTAGCATTGGTACAATCCTCAATATCAACAATCAACACATATACTAATATAGTGGTGAATTCAAATAACAATGTTTCAAAACAATTATGAGAAGTACACAAACAATTTTTTTTTTTCTTCAGCAATTTGTACCCAGAAACATCAAATATAAATGAAATAAAGGGGTATTAGGCAGTATATATATTTTTTGTATTATTTTTATAAGATAACAAGACGAGATCAGAAATTAATCTATGACCTAGTAGTCACAGCCGGACTCCGAGCCCCCCATTTGTCAGGTTTAGGATTTATTTGGGTTGTTAACTAGCTGTATACTATTAAGGTCCCGGGGTTCAACCTGACAAGAACATCACTCACACACAGTCGTACATACAGTAACCAACTAGGTGAATAGTTTAAATAACAACAAAATAAATGAATTTAATTGTGTGAAACTGATATATGTGTATGTACAATGAGGATGATAAAATAGACAATATATATATTTGGATATATATATATATAAATAGGTATATATAAAGATATTATTCACTAATTAATTTAAGCACCTTTGCTTTTGTCACCCTAGTTACATAGTCCACCAGACTCTGACCGACTGGCGTCACAAAAAACTGCCAACCTCGGTAATAGTAAAGTTAGACCTCAGATGATCGCCAATTTGACAATGACACTGAAAAAACTGAGACGGCCAGCGATGCCCACAACTCCAACACTGGCAACCCTATAAACGAAATAAACAATACTCTCAACTTCTACACTAAAAAATAGAAATAAGTGACAACCTCATACAACATACAATAAAAGATATCACAAACGAATAAACTCACCCTAACCAGGGGTCTCAAAAATCCTACTGAATAATAAGTCCGAGAAACTAGTACAGACAAAGAACGTTTTACGGGCCAACACACCGTCCGTTTCAACCAAAGAGGGTGAACTGCCTCATGACAAAAGAATGACCAATAGATGTCACCGGACTTTGTGACGTAGCAAAACAATTCAAAACAAAAAAAAATACAAGACACTCTCGCCCCGTACAAGTACTCACGACTAGAGGAAATAAAAAAAAGAAAACAGGAGAAAGAAAAAGACACTTGTCTATACTACGCGATAATGATCATCTAATTGATCAAATTGTTTTGTAAAGGCTCAAGAAAACAAACATTTCCGTAAAAAGAAAAAAAAAATTCCTTTCGTTAAGTGTCTTGTAGACTATATGCCACACTGCAGTTCACTGATAATATGAAAAACTACTTATTAATTGTTTTTAAAATTATGTTCCAATTATATGCAAATTAAACAGTAAAAAAATTTTGGTAAATGTAGTAGTTAGTATGACATAACTTATGTAACTTAGCAATACACTTGATAAAAATATTTTTTTGGTCAAAAATTGTAAAACCATTTGCATAAATGTGTAAAAAAATATGGTAAATAGAAATCTCCCTTACTAAATAGCCTCCTGTGTTTTTTTACTGTGAATAGTTGTACAAATGGTGTATTTTTATGAAAAAACTGTTGCATAGTTGATTTTAAAAATTAAATTTTTCCCTTTCCGAAAAGAAAAAAGTAGCCGTTGCATCAGCACTTTGAAAGGCTTAAATGATGTCGCATTATCAATATCTTTTTTAGTTTACAAGATCTAAACGGGGATGGACAGACAGACCACACAAAACTAATAGAGTCTATTCCCCTTTCGGGGCTGCGCTAAAAATGGAAACAGCAGGAGTTATAGTATCTCCATTAAAACGTGAAGATAACTTAACAAATAATGATAACAAAATTAAAGCTAAAAATAAATACTTTGCATCTGCATTTACAGCCCAATTAGACAAAGACATATTGCTTATTTTAAACCAAGTTGATTTCTTTATAAAACTTATATTTATTTATTTTTTTATTTATATTATTTTATTGTTTCTGGAAAACAAGGGCTGTCAATAAGGTACTGGACACTGTCAGGGTTGTGTTAAGGCCTTAGCTCGTTTGCCCGGGCCCCTGACATTCAACCAGGCACCTTCGTGCTTGCAATAAATAAGTGACTCACTGTTGACAATGTAAATGTTTAATGATATGAATTTAAGTTATGATGAACATTCTAATATTGTGGATCTATTAATTAAACAATAATTCTACACCTTGCTGTCCCACAACGGACACATTAATGTTCGAAACCACAACACACTGCTATCTCTAGTCACTAGCATAGACTTCCAATCCCATACTAACTCCCCTAAACAGGGGAACACAGAAGAATCTCAAAGAAAACGTTTCACCAGCATAATAAAAAAAACACTCCATCAGCTTACAAGCAAGACAACAAAAAGAAAGTGCGTTCAAAAAATGTGCACTTAATACACATTGGTGCTAGAATGCCATAATCTATGCACCGACAGACACCAGTTATGCTCCTTTGGCTGGGACCACAGGCAGAGGTGAGAAATGATTCAAAATAAAGCATTATTCAAACTCTAGTGATTAGGATTTGCTTTTATCATATTGACTGCAATAACTATTACCAGAATACCCCTATAAAGATTTCAGTGTCAAAGAAAAAATTAATTTGATCAATGTTCAAAAGAATGTGATCCTTCACATATATATATATATCACCTTCACCTAACCCTTAGTCCCTTGAACTGCTAAAGATCTATCAACCATCTTTCTCCATTCCTTTCTGTCCTTTGCTTTGGATAGATTTTCTTCAATGACAGGCATGTCCATTCTTTTACCTTGTCTTCCCATCGCTTCCACTGTCTTCCTCTTCTTCTTTTTCCTGGTACTGTTCCCTAAAGGAAGGTCTTTGTGAGCCCAGAGGACCTTGTGATGTGGCCAAAGAGTTTGATTTTACATTTTTTTACAGTGGTTAGCAGGTCATCATGGGGTCCAATAGCTGTATAAATCTTGTTTCTAATATCTTCATTCGTGATGCAGTCTTTGTAAGTGATCTTTCTGTAGCATCTTAGCCAATAAAACCTTCTCAGCCCCAAAGATCACAGTAAATGGACAGCCCTTTAAAAAATAATAGTTATAATGTATCAATCCCCTGTATGTACTTTCAATGTAAACTAATTAAACATGCCACAAGAATATAATATTAACAATATGCTACTATCCAGTGAATGATTTGTCAGGGAACTATTCGTCCGTGAACAATTTGTTGTGAATCAACTGTCTGTGAACAAGTCTGTGAGACAGTTGTTGATGGGCAATATGTCTGGTGAATGAATTGTTGGGGGAATGAATTGTTATGAACCATTTGTCATAGCACCTAAGCATCTAGGCAAAAGTGCGGAAGTAAAAAACGACAGATAATTTAGGTATCGCTTTTTTTGATGTTTTTTTCACATAGGCTTCACTTGGAAATTTATTATCCTTTTTAATGAAATGTGAGAGGTTTTAAAGAAGTGTTATCAACTACTTAAAACAATGGCCTATTTAATGCTTAATTTGGAGTTTTTTTAAAGTTAATTATAATTTTAAAATTTATTATGAAAAATACCTCTTTTTTATTTTTACCATTACAAGGTCCTGGAAAATAATCAAACATTATTGTTTTTTCATTCTATCATGCCTGGCTATAATTCTACCAAGTTTTATCACGCTATCTTATACACATCATATCGCGAAGTTGAAAATATGATTAGCATTGTACCCTATGGGGTTTACCATTTCTGATAAAGAAATTTCTTAAAAAAACATAAAAACCAATTCAGGCCGTTTAATCTGCATATATTCAAATAGTTTTTGTCTACTAAAAATAGGCGCATGAGTTTAAAAGCGCATTTGAAAAAAAATTGTTTCAGACTATTTTGATTACAATTTTAAAATATTTTGTTATTTTCTGCCATCACTACGCTGCCATTTTTCCTACACCACTCTGACATTTCTTGCAGCACAAGACCTCATAATCTGTTATTTCTTTCAATATTTAGGTACATTCTAAACAAGTCAAGTTCATAACTTTATAAATGTTTAGAATACATGCAGGAACTATGTAATCAGATTACTACACTCAAAGAGACAAATAAAAATGCAGTTTTTTGGATTATGGGTGACTTCAACCTACCTGATATAAATTGGAAAACACTAACCATAGATAAACACCAAAACCTTAAGGACATAAATGAGCTTTTCATAGAAACTTTACACAACCTAAGTTTAGATCAAATCATTAAAAAGCCAACTAGATTAAACAACACATTAGATCTCTTCTTAACCAACAGACCTGGATTAGTAGTTGATTATGATATTATCCCTGGTCTATCAGACCATGAGATCATAAAAATACACAGTCAGATAAAAGCAGTAGCCAATACAAAAACCAAAAGAAAAATCTTACTCTGGAATAAATGTAACCTAACACAACTACACCAAGCTGCATTAAACTTTCAACAAACATTCTTATTAGAAAAAGACATTAACCAACCAGTCGATGACCTCTGGAATTTCATTAAAATCCATCTTAAAAGCATTATAGAAAATCATATACCAACTAAATACACATCAAACAAAATAAATAAATGCTGGTTTAATAATAGACTAAAGAAGCTTTGTAAACAGAAGGAAAACCTATATAGAAAATTTAAAGAAACCAAGGCAGAAAGAGTTTACAAAAAGTATATAAAAATTAAACACCTAACCCAAAAAGTAAGCAGACAGCTGCAGAGTGAATACATAAACAATGTAATATCTAAAGATAACAACAAAAACCTATGGTCATACATTAAGTCTAAGAAAATGGAAACAACAGGCATAGCGCCATTAAAAGATGAACATAACATAATACATAATGATAATGAAACTAAAGCAAACATCCTAAACAAATACTTTGCATCAGCATTCTCAGCCCCAGGAGACAAAGACATATTTCTTAATTTGAACCAAGTAGACAACATAGAAGATTTAGTAGTACAAGAAAATGGAATTAAAAAACTATTAGCCAACACCAAACCAAATAAAGCGTCTGGACCTGATGGTATTCCAGCTAGATTACTCAAAGAACTAAGCAATGAGCTAGCCCCAGTGTTCAAAATACTCTTTCAGGCATCGCTTAACCAGGGCAGAGTACCAAAGGACTGGAAAGAAGCTAATGTCACCCCCCTATTTAAAAAAGGAGAAAAATCTGATCCAGGAAACTACAGACCAGTATCACTTACCAGCATCACATGTAAAATACTAGAACACATAATATGTAGCAACATCATAAACCACTTAGACAAACATAATGTCCTCACCCCATACCAACATGGCTTTAGGAAATATAGATCATGTGAAACACAACTAATAGGACTAATTGATGATTTCTCAAAAGGTTTAGATAATAGTGAACAAATAGATGCTATCTTACTAGATTTTTCCAAGGCTTTTGACAAAGTTCACCACCATAGTTGCTTAAAAAATTAAAATATTTCGGCATTAACGGTCCACTGCATCAGTGGATTAAAGATTTTCTGATAGGGAGAGAACAAACTGTAATAATAAATGGCTCTAAATCAACACCAATAACAGTAAACTCAGGTGTACCTCAAGGAACAGTCTTGGGTCCACTATTATTTTTAATTTACATAAATGATTTACCAAATTGCATTAGTTCAGGAACAAAAGTCAGATTATTTGCAGACGATTGCATAATATATAGAACAAAAAAAACAAAACAAGACACATATATTTTACAAAGAGAATTAGATGAATTACAGAAATGGGAATCAAATTGGAGCATGTCTTTCCACCCAGAAAAATGTCAGTTGTTAAGAGTAACAAAAAAAATTAAACAAATTAATTCCACTTATCTTATTCATGGCAAACCAGTAACACAGACTAAAAACTCAAAATACCTAGGTGTTATAATAAATGAAAAACTGTCATGGAATCCACATATTGATGAAACTATAAAAAAATCCAACAAAGCATTAGGGTTTATTAAAAGAAATTTCTATAAATCAAATAAGAACATAAAACTAAAATGTTATTTAACCTTGGTTAGGCCAATAATAGAATATGCATCCACCGTGTGGGACCCCTCAACTCAAGAAAACATTAAGAAACTGGAACAAACACAAAATAGAGCAGTGAGATTCATAACAAACGAATATTCACATTTGACTAGGGTAACACCATTAGTAAAATCACTAAATTTAGAAAGCCTTCAGGACAGAAGACTCAAAAGTAAAGTAGCAATTATACATAAAACACTGAACCATAATCTTCAAATACAAAAACAAAATTTAATAAAATACTCTGAAAGACACAAAAATAAAGGCACATTCCTCGTCCCATATGCTAGGACAAATTTGTACAAATACTCCTTCTTCCCTAGTGCTATTAGAGCATGGAATGGGTTGCCTGAGCTAGCCAGAAAAACCAGTGACTTGGCAGAATTTAAGTCATTGGTTAATATGCATGACTAAATGCATGACGCGTAGGACGTAATCATCTTCTTTTTTGAAGTAACGTCTGTATTATATAAGATAAGAAGA
>JAZGLO010000690.1:0-52031 GCA_036873155.1 Biomphalaria sudanica
ACCCAGAAAAATGTCAGTTGTTAGGAGTAACAAAAAAACTAAAACAAATTAATTCCACTTATCTTATTCATGGCAAACCAGTAACACAGACTAAAAACGCAAAATACCTAGGTGTTATAATAAATGAAAAACTGTCATGGAATCCACATATTGATGAAACTATAAAAAAATCAAACAAAGCATTAGGATTTATCAAAAGAAATTTCTATAAATCAAATAAGAACATAAAAAGCTAAAATGTTATTTAACCTTGGTTAGGCCAATAATAGAATATGCATCCTTCATTTGGGACCCCTCAACTCAAAAAAACATTAAGAAACTGGAACAGACACAAAATAGAGCAGTGAGATTCATAACAAATGAATATTCACATTTGACTAGAGTAACACCATTAGTAAAATCACTAAATTTAGAAAGCCTTCAGGACAGAAGACTCAAAAGTAAAGTAGCAAATATACATAAAACACTGAACCATAATCTTCAAATACAAAAACAAAATTTAATAAAATACTCTGAAAGTCACAAAGATAAAGGCACATTCCTAATCCTATATGCTAGGACAAATTTGTACAAATACTCCTTCTTCCCTAGTGCTATTAGAGCATGGAATGTGTTGCCTGAGCTAGCCAGGAAAACCAGTGACTTGGCAGAATTTAAGTCATTGGTTAATATGCATGACTAAATGCATGACGCGTAGGACGTAATCATCTTCTTTTTTGAAGTAACGTCTGTATTATATAAGATAAGATAAGATTAGTAAAGAATGAATAAAATGCAAAGACGAATTTATTTTCTACTACAAAATCTTATTTTTCCCTTATTATCCTTATCACAACCCAGAATGGGCCCCGCGCAATCCGTTTCGCATAGGGCCCCGCAACCTGTAGGACCGGCCATGCTTTTAGACATCGAAATATATAGATTTAGAGGCCTGGTCTAGCGTAGATGCAGGGGCGGACGGCTATATGGGCAACCTGGCAAATATATATATAAGGAGCTATATAAACGACTCATCGATATGGATATTTTATTTACATTGGGACATCACAATATATTATCTGCCTTGAGCACAGCATTTTCATAAGTTCTAGACTTGGGCGGAAGTTCGTTTTCTCCTTTCTAATGTCAACATCCTTCCCAGTCTATTATAGACTTTAATAGTGAGCACCTTCTGTACTATCTAGGATGGCGGTGTGCATGGCAAGGTTATAACATCGCCCCTTTCTTAACACTTCTCTTTCGTTGGGAGCCACAGACAGCAGGGAGCGTGTTCACCTCGAAGCCAAATCTGCGCTGTTTTAAGTGCCGCTTTCTCTTTCTCCAGTGGATCAATCTGTTTTTGAAATGATGTCGTGATCGTTGCTTCAACTCTTCACGACCGGTGTCGCTGACGCTAGCCACCTGACTCATAGAGTTTATGGAGGTCACTGTTGTAGTTCCCAGGGCCGTTGTTCCAAGACGCTGCGTCAGCAGACTCCTTCAATCGACGTCTTGTGAAGAATTCGTTGTCCCACAGAAAGCCAGCAATACAGTTTGCTGGTAGCTGATCTGCCATACATTTTGCAAGTATTTCCTCTGCTACGAGTTAGCAGGTATCTTCTCTGCCACGCAGTTTGCAGGTATCTTCTCTACCACAAATTTGCAGGTATCTTCTCTGCCACACATTTGCAAGTATTCGCCTGTGTGCAGTTATCAAGATTTGAATTTCCATCGAAGGTACTGGCAGATAGTGATCTTATAGGTCCATAGCAACAGGCTTGGACGCAGAGCCAATGTTTTTTGTTATCTGTCCGGTTCATTGAGGTACTCGTCGCGGGTATATCAGGAACATAAGTTTTAGGCAAATAAGACTTCTTTTGTCTTTTTTCTTTCAATTGAGATCGTCGTCGTGTAACACAAGTTTTGATGCTTAGGAGTATGCTATTCCTTAATGTTTCTGCTGTATGCTAAACAAACATGTCTTCTCTTGTGTTGCTTCACTTCTGCTGACGCGAATGTCGTATGGAACTAATAACTAGTGTAGCTCAGCAGACATTAGAAAACACGAGTAACTCCCTTCTCAGCAGACAATACATTTATTAATATGAAATAAAATATATATAGGCAATCCAGCCATAAGGCTCAAGGAATGACTAAACAGTAGCTTCCAGAATAATTTGTGAAATTCAACATCAAATATATTTCATAATGATACTTAATAACACTTTACTCAATGTAACAGCATTCCTTAAAGCACAAGTCCTTCCTCTCTGACGACAGTAGTGACTGCCTGTCTGACCTCATGGTCAGATTCAGACCGAGAGCTTTCACGTGAATTGAACACGAACTATCCATTAGTGAACATAAGTCACTCCATGTCACAGTGATTCTCAAACAACGCTGTGAAACGTCGCAGCAATCGTTGTCACGTTTCACGTTTTGAAAGTCACACTCGCAAGACATGCCCACAACACAGTCACAAACGGCACTCCAATCCCCAGTGTCTTTGTCACCACTGTTTATACAGCCACGCTACAGTCCCGACCATGCAACTTATTCACCATCGAGTCTACAGGCAACTGCTCCTTCACCATCAAGTCTATTCCTCCCTTCGCTTGCCACACCATTTTATCAGTTCGGTCTATTTGTCCTTCCACTTGCAATACACTTTCATCTACCTTGTTTCCCATCCTGTTAATTTGTTCACGCATTGCATCAATATCTTCCCGAATCTTGCCAAGGAGCTAACAAATCTCCTGCATAATTTCAAATAGGTCGGTCTCCGGATCTTCTTCTTAATCGATCAGGGCTTGCCGGAGACGAGCTTTAAGAGCCTTCTTGCTACCACCAAGCTTAAGGGGTCGGTAACGAATTTCCTGCTTAAGCACTTTCATTAAGAGCTGCTTTATTGCTGCCTTGGCCTTACGTTCTGCCTGCTTTACTGCCTGCCTAAATGTCTGCTGGTAGCTAGTAGCCTGCTCTGCACTAGTTAATGCTTAGTAGCCTCTGTCTAGACTCTAGATTGATGCTTTTATTGTAAATGTTATTAGGTTTAGTGAGTTTACTGTTGGGGTAATTTAGTTGATGGTTAGTTTGTTAGTGTTGCTTGTACTAGTGGTAGAATATTGTAGATTTTAGATTAGAGGGTTTTAGTTAGTGGTTGATTAGTATTATAGTTGTTTGGGTGATTAGTGTTGATTTTTGGTAGTTTCATAGGTATAGTTCTTTTATTCAACTTTAGTGTATGTATATATATGATTGATTATTGATTTATTTTTTATGTAAATAAAGTTTCATTTTTAGTATTCATTTTCAAATAAAGTTTGTCTCTTGCTTGAGTAAATTAGTATAGTTTAATTGTGCTGTCTGGTTGCCTAGACGACTCTAGCCTCTTGGTCGCAGACTGAGGAGCACAGATTGAGCCCACCCAGTAGAGCTACCACCTGCCTACTGTATAATGAATAAATGTTGAGCAGATAATAAAAGGTCTCACTCAGTAGCGCCTCCTGACCTGCTCACATTTTTCTGGTGTCAGAAGTGGGATCTGTGCTTGAGTGATCAGACGCACATAATTTTTTGAGATTAGGTTGTTGTTGTTAGGGTTTCTTTTAGGCTTTTGTTAGAGTTGTTAGGTTCAGTTAAGTAGGGTTGATTAGTTGTTTAGCAGTGTGTATATTTATTTTATTACTGTTTTTTTTTGGTCATGTAAATAAAGTGTATATAAGTTTGTTTTATAAATTTAGTTTGGTTGTTTCCTTTTAGTTTTCTTTAGTTAGTTAGTATAGTTCGTATTGTGTTGTCTGGTTACTTAGGCGACTCTAGCCCCTTGGTCGCAGACCGAGGTGCACAGATTGGGCCCACCCAGTAGAGCTACCATCTGCCTACGGCTAATTGAATTAATGTTGAGCAGCTAATAAAAGGTCCATCTGGCGCCTCATGAGCTGCTCACACATCGTTATCTTCTTCCTATAGTCAACATCCTTCTCAGTCTAGTCTCTAACAACCTTCGATGGCGGTCTGCAAAGCAGAGTTATAATAATATAAAGAATAGGCTGAAAAGCATCATGGTACAATAACCCTTTCAAGATCTCAAGCTGAAAGCTTGTGAGTGTTCACAAGAAATTGTTATGGAAACAAGCACAAACGATTATAAACAAGCATAAATGATCTGTCATCGAGTAGTTTGTTGATGATGGATCTTTATATCCCTTGGATGTGGATACGCTGATAAGTAGCAATAACGTTTCATGCCCTTTTTAAAAAAAATAAATTTAAATGTTTTCAAAATTACCCAAACATCTCACATGACTGCCGGGGGGGGGGGGCAGAGTTTGAACCCGCGACTATCAAGGCAACATTCTGGAGCAGGGGTTCTAAACCTGTGGGTCGCGTTTGCTTTTATTATGTTTCTAACGTGTTGTAACAAGCATGTTTGTACCATAGTTGATATAAATTTATATTTGTAATGTTGTAAGAAAGGAAGATAACTCTGATTACATTATTAAACGAATGTGAAACGATCGTCAAGCATCAATAAAATAAAATAAAAAAGTGGGGTTGACTAATGTAGACCAAGAACACAGCCATATTGCCAAAGGATATAGAGGGCATTTTTAGTGCACGTGACTATGACGTAACATCCTTGTTTGATGGTAAACATACTTTCGAGTTAGAGTTACTTCTTTGTTTCTCTTTGATTTGATTTTTATAATTGCCATTCAAAAATAGATATGCAGACCACATCTTCGTTGTTAAAGAATACATTTTTCAACATTTGAAATTACTGTCCATTAAATGTGTTCTAACACCATAACTGGATTAAACATTTCTATACACATTTCGTGTACGTAATCACGTCGTGAAGAAATTCAATCAATTAAATACCATCGTCCATGTTATTAAAGGAAATAAATTCATTATGGAACAACCCGTGACCTTCGACACAAGAACGTTCAGAAAAGAAAAGAATTCCTCATTTGTAAAAGAAGTTCTCTTTGCAAATGTATGAGACCAAACAAACGTCCGAGCTTTGCCGATAGGTTTAAAGGCTGATGGGGTCAAAAAATTCAGACTAGACTCAGATGGCAAGTACCATAATTAAAATATAGCAACCCAGCTTGATGAATCTACAGACGTAAATTGTTCACAATTACTGGTTTACTTGAGATGTATACATAAAGGCGAGTTTAAAGATTAATTTTTATCTATGCAAACCTCTTGAAACTACCGCTACAGCATGTAGTGTAATTGAAAAGGTTGGTTAATTTTTGGAAAAGTAAAAGACTTCTTGGAAAAATATTTATTGTGTCTGCAGAGATGCTTCTCTAAGTATTCTTGGATGTCGGCCTGGATGTCAATGTTTGGTACAGAATAAGTCGCCATAAGAATTCATCGTAACTCACAGTATCATTTATCGACATATATTAGCAACGAAAACACTGCCACAAGTATTGCATCAATATCAATGCAGCTAAATATGATTTCTATTTCTCGTCATTTAAAATTTCTGGATCAATTGTTTGCTATCATTTTTTTAGCGACTTTCTCTTCCATTTGCAAAAAACATATTTTTGTGTATCGTGGTTTTTCTGCCTGTTTGTTATCAAGTCTAAATACAGGAATAAACTCAATGCAGAAGATATAAATTCCTAGTAAAAAAAAAACAACTCCTCAGTCTTCGCTCTAACTGTGGCGTGTTTGAAAAAACATTTTGCAGCAATGTAGCTACTGTATCAAATACTACGTTTTCCATGCTTAGCATTACTTTTCAAATTGTGTTATGTTTGCAACATGAATATTATAAACACGCAATAGAAAAGGAAACAAATAAAAGTCATAAAAGATACACATTGTTTTTAAATATAAGCACAACTTTATTTTACTCCAAATAAAGCTCCCACTATATTCAGTTTCTAACAATGGAATGAACATCATGGAAATCAGATATGTACATTTTGATAACAAGTTAAATCACATTTACTTAAGTCTATGAACGAAAAATTTTTATGGTTAAGGGTCGCCACCTGGTGGGAAAATTGTATTAGGGGGTAGCGGAGCTAAAAAGGTTGAGAACCGCTGTTGTAAGCCTACGTTTGCATACATGCGTTTAGTTTACACTACATCATAAAACTTTAATTATTATGAGGGCAGAAAAAAAAGGATGATTTCATATGGCAAGCAAGATGTGTGCCGGATCTATGTAATGTCTATGTATGCACTGGCGGATCCAGCGACCTTAGGTTGAGAAGGCCTACAATTTTTACTTATTTTTAATTATTTAAAATTTAACTAACTTTTATATTATATATCATTTCGCACTCACTGGTTTATACGGAGGCCAATTTCGAGTGCCTCTCTATCTTGTCCGCCATTTCGTGTACGTAATTACTTGTAGACCCGAGTAGAGCAACGCCGTCAGCAAAGTCCAAGTCCGTCTTTCGATTCTTTTCACGCCATGGAATACCAAAGGTCATCTAATTCATCGCTCACCTCGTCATGCAGTCGATAGCTTGAAGGAAGAGGAAGGGAGACAAGATGCACCATTATCTCACACAGGTCTCGATGCTAACAAACTATTGCTGTTCCTTCTTCTGTTTTAATGCAGCAACTAGATTGACTCCAGGTGTCGTAGGATCTGGATGAATTTTAGATGGATGCCATAGTCTCCAACTATTTTCCATAGTGATTCTCAATGAACACTATCTAACGCTTTAACTTATCTTATATAATACAGACGTTACTTCAAAAAAGATGATTACGTCCTATGCGTCATGCATATTAACCAATGACTTAAATTCTGCCAAGTCACTGGTTTTCCTGGCTAGCTCAGGCAACCCATTTCATGCTCTAATAGCGTTAGGGAAGAAAGAGCATTTGTACAAATTTGTCCTAGCATATGGAACGAAGAATGTGCCTTTATCTTTGTGTCTTTCTGAGTATTTTATTAAATTTTGTTTTTGTATTTGAAGATTATGGTTTAGGGTTTTAGGTGAATTGCTACTTTACTTTTAAGTCTTCTATTATGAAAGCTTTCTAAATTTAGTGATTTTACTAAAGGAATTACTCTAGTCAAATTTGAATATTCGTTTGTCTGTTAAAGTCTTCGAAACTTATTGTCACGTACACAGTATCTATTTTTAGCTCGTCAATTACCTCGGGTTTTTTCTCACGTGGAGATATGTTAATTAGTGTAACTTGGGCTGCATTTATTGGTTGGAATGAGCTACGTGGGACGTGACATAGCTGGAGCCCGGGAAAAGATTCTGGTTTTTTGGGCAGTCATTGTATGGAACTTGGAAGTGAAACATCTACTAAAGCTTTGTATTAGAACTCAATTATATTTGTGTAGATCTATCATTTTATTCAAGTACGTTTAACCATTGTAATTATTTGTGAATAGCTTTTTCAAGTTCTGAATTAAAGTAATTGTTTTAGACGAAGAGAAGTTTCTTCATTGAATATAGTAACATACTTAGATCGACTTAGCGAATGACAACTTCTAGATGATCAACTGGCAACATTTTGAATGATCGTATTATCAACTAGATCTAGCTACTTCTATACTTCATCTTATTAAAAGAAGATTTCAAGATCCTCGGCAATCACGATCATCGTTAGTGTGATACAGGTCAAGATAATCTTCAACGTGACATCTATCATTGCATCTTCATAGATCTTGACATCTGACATCCACATTAATTGATGATTGTGATACTTATCATTAGGCGTTTTTGGTATTCTAATTGGTATTTGTTCTATGATATTTGCTCTTCACTGAGCCTCCCATCTACAAACTGTTGAAGCCGTCTCAACAAAACAATACTAAGAACTTTGCAGGGACAGAAAGAAGGATGGTTGGCATTTTAGCCGGAGCTTACATTTGCCACTGACTTGATCTGAGCTAATATCCGCTCCTCTGCGGGTCCACACATCCAATCAGTAGCGGCCCTAGATTTCCTTGTCACCTTTATTTTCTCAATCCAGATCAGTTCTCATTAACTAGGACTTGTTGCTCAACATTTTAGAAGCCTTCCCGGCATCTATATGATATCAATTACCATGCAAGCTCTGAACATGACATTTTTGGTTTCAATTTCCGTTTAGTTTCGGTCGTTGTTACGAGGCTATCATTGCACAATAGGTCGCGGCGGCCCTGCTCCTAAATAACAATTTCTTATTCTCTTAAGTTTTGCATGTCAAATGTTTCTGACGTCAGGACCTGTGATGGGGCAACGAAATATTGGTCTACACAAGTCGTAGGCCTACTCTAACGACTGGTCTGGATGAAACCAGTTCATGTGCTCTACGGTTATTTCAGTCAATCAACATCCAGAAAGTTGGAGGATGACATATTCTTTTCTTTTTTTTTCCAATAGACTACTGTGCAAATACATCGGGTGGCTGTGGGAAAATCCGAGTTTAAAAAAAAGCAAGCAAACAAAACATCGGGAGTATTTTTTTTTCATTATTTATTTTGAAAGCCCGTGGTATAGTCCTTCCACGACAGTCAGATGTTTTAAAAGAACATCAATTAGCCTTCGGCATTTGGACCTAGCATCGAGAGAGAAGAAACATAATATTATTATTAGTGCAAAGCAACAAGTCAGGAAAATTCAGGCTCTCCTACGTAATTAATAGTTACTTTCCGACTCCAGCTTAGCAGAAATGATTATTATCTTATTTGCTCATTTTTCATTCAAATTGTTTATGAATCATTAGTTACGTTTATTAACCTTAAAAGACGAAATATTTCATGCAGAATATATACAATGCAGTATGCAATTAGTGAAAGGCCAATAGTATGGTACCTACGTAAGGTACTATGTTTAGTAGCAAAAATAAAACTCAGGGTGATCGCCATGTTTTCTTGTGTATTTGTGTTTAAACTATGAGAAACCAAACGCTCACCATCATCACTGATGTTATCTGCAAAGCCATAGGGTTGGATTAGGTATTCAAAGTCAGATCGGTTGCGATTGATTTTGGCGTTAATGTCTCTCATCAGTCATGGCTGGGTGTTTCATCAAGTGTGGTTTGAAGCTGATTATAAATGTTATCCTTGATGGTATCTTCTGCATTCTCTGTCAAGGCATATACTTGGAAGTGATTTTGATTTGGTTTGTTCGGGGTCGAGCTGTAATAATGCAGTCGATGACTGGCTACTAAGCAATTAGCGACGTGGTTGCTATTTTGGACATGATGAATCGTGTCCTGAGTAGGCCTATATTATGCTCTAATCACCATTGGCAATTTGTCCACTTGATGTCCACCGCATCTCACAGATTTCATGGATGTCCATCCATAAGCTAACTCTTTTAAAAGTTAGGCCAATTTACCGTATTGGTTCAGGGTTCTAACGTTCCCTATACCAATTAGTGTCGATTTTTTGTGTGCATTGAATGGCTTGCCATGTATGGGGCATAGGGCATCCTGTTGGGTATTGGCCGCCTCGCCACATGTAAAATTATCTTTATGTTTAAAGTTTGCCGTTTATGTAGCAATGGATGTTTTACTGGGTGGGGTCGCTAGCCCCACGACAAACCCTCCTCCTTTCTCACCTGGGCTTGGAACTGTTTTACACTTCTAGAACAATCGTTATAGTTGCTTTTGATCTACGTGTCCATGAAGTTGTGACTTGAATAGAGAAATTATTTAAAAAACCATCTTTTTTATGTTATGTCGTCTCTCATCTTCATATGACATGGAGGCCAATAAGAGGAAAGCGCAAACAGGGACGTCCTCGTATAAATTGGCGCTACACTTTCATGGAGGATCTCAGAGCAGTAGACACCGGCTTCAGACATTACCAGTGACAGATCTAAATGGCGACAGCTTGGCGCCCGATGCGCCGATCTAAATCCAAGTAAGCCTCTCATATCTAAATTTCAATCATAAGTCCTAAATGAAAACAAAGGGAGGGGCGGTACTTCATAAAACGTTTCCCCTCCTCTCCGCCTGCCGTGAAGAAAAAGAGATGTAATTATAGTCCCTTTAGCAGATGTGCCTGGAAGTGTGCAGTATATGCCATCGTCTCCTATCCCCTTTGCGTAAGTCGTTCCTCGTTGTGGAAGTATGTATGGTGACAATATGTAGGCTAAGTAATTTAAGATTTAAATGATATAGCGCTGTTAACAAACATAATGTAGGCTCAAGGCTATAAGATAAAATAACAGACATTAGCAATAGGGTTAAAAAGACAAACTAATCTTTAAAAAAAAAATTTTCAACAGACACGTCTTAATGCTCATCTTGACTAGTGAAGCTTTTTGTTTGAGATCTACGAGGCCATTCACTAAAATGTGTCCATTTCTTTTCTTTCTCTCATCATACACACACACACACTCAAATAATTGCTGGTATCACAGTGTAGGATTACAAGCTTGCCAATAAATACATGTCCTTTACTAAAATCTGATGAAACACTTTTTCTTGTTGCTTACTCATGGGTTGTTATACCGAGATTGATACAAAGCAACATCGTTTTGATTCCTAATCAGATTTTAAATTAGATCTGCTGAAAATATTATTGGGCTTAATGAAAAAAAGGGAATTGAAAAAAAATAATTCTTTGTTTGTGCAAAACTTTTTAGTAATTTTAGAACAAGATAAAAATACTATTTCCATGTGCAATTTACAGCACTGAAAGTAAAAATGCAATTTAGGCTTTCAACTAAAGTCTAAAAGTAGTTTATTTTAATGTCCTTAAAAAAATCTTGGTAATGTATACAAATGTTGTTTTATCTTTGAACACATGCTTTTTGAGGATGTAGGCCTAAATAGATAAAGACAGACATTAAATATATATCTTAATAAAAATGTTTTTATAATTTGAGTTTTTATAATATTCTTTTTTTTTTGTAGTTTTTAAATTGTTTTACTTCACACAATTTATATATACTTTTCTTGCAGTTACCATTAATATTATAGATAATAGCCTACTACTTCTTATGATATCTATAAAGGGTCTGAATTATTGGAGCTACAACAACATAGGCCTAATTCAATAACTAACTACAGGGTATTAACAAATCAATGAAAGCAAGTTTTAGGGTTTTAATCAAAATGTAAAACAATGATGTCCTGTGGAAGTCGACCTTCTGGCATTCTACGAACGTGGCCAAGCCAGCCAAGGCGTCTGCTGCTGATAACAGAGCGGATGTCCTGGCACCCTGCTCTTTGTAGCACTTCCTCATTGGTTATCTTATCTTGCCACCTTATTTTAAAGATCCGCCTTAGGCATCGGAGGTGGAAAACATTCAGCTTTTTTTCCTGCCATGAGTAGGTTGACCATGTTTTACTTCCGTACAGCAAGGTGCTCAACACACAGGTCCGGTAGACTAGGGTTTTAGTACTGATAGTCAGCAATATGTTGTCCCAGACTCTTTTCTGCAGCCGTGACATGGTGGCCATTGCCTTGGCTATCCTGTTGTTTATGTCTTTATTCAGTAGAGTGTTGATGGATATGATGGAGCCAAGGTAACAAACGTGATCAACAATTTCTAGTGGTTGGCCATTAATGCCTACTTGAGGTGCAGTGTTTGTGTTTTGGACAAGTATCTTAGTCTTGCTTTGACTGATGTTTAAGCCGAACTTCTGGCAAGCAGCAGATAATTTGTCAACCAGGCACTGTAGCTGAATATCAGAATCAGCCACAATAGCTGCATCATCAGCATACAGTATGGCGATCTAATAGAAGGCAGGAGAGCCGCTGGTGGCCCACTTTTACGTTATACGGATGTATGCTAACGCGACATGAAGCTCTTCAAAATCGACACTGGCAACTGGGAAGAGGTGGCACTGGACAGAACCTCATGGAGAGAGAGCAGAAAGGAAGGGTCAAAGATTGCAGATGCCATACACAACAGAAGCAGAAAGAAGGGTGAAAATGCAACGGCGCCTGGTGATTATATATGCCCAACCTGCGATCGCAGCTGTGTATCAAGGATTGGCCTCTTTAGTCACACAAGAATTTGCAAAGGGAAAAGATCGTCTCTCGAGACGTAAAATGCCACAGAGACAAAAAAAACAAAAAACAATGATATATATGTATATATTTTGAATGAGCATGTGCATAGAGTTCAAAATGAATAATTTAAATGAACAAAAGCTTTATTAAAGTTATAGTTTTAAATAAATCAAGTCATTTTGAAAACTAAGTTAACATAATGTGAAATTGAAAAAAAAAAAGTTTTTATTTTCAGTTGTGAATTTACTTCATTCACTATAACTACTTCTCAGTCTGATCATCTTCACTGATTAGAACACAAAGTTCTCAAAAAAAAAAAAAAAACTTTTTTTACAGGAGCTGAATGCTATATAACATCTAATCATAGCTGCATGAAGGTACCAAGGTTATTGAGAGAAGAAGATGAAGAAAATATACCAAAACAGATAAAACCTGATGAAGACTTGAACCATTGACCCAAACCCATTAGTAACAAGATACCAGTCTAACATCTACCTTGACCATTCAGATCTCGAAAAAGACGTTGCAGGTCAGTATTGTTATATGTTTGATGATATTTTTATTCATAATTTGTTTCAGCACTAAAAACATTTATAATTGTTTCTTTGCATCATTTTGTTTAATTAAAGGAAGCCTTGAGGGCCGTCCATATGTTTGCTGAATCTTTGTTGCTGGTTTAGATTTAGCTTGTAAATTTGATGGTGCTATGTGCTTGGCTTGTTGTGTGACAGGCTTAAGAAGAGATGAAACTGGCTTCAAAATAGTTTTGGGTGTTGTTTCTGTGTTTGGGGCACTATTTTGTTCTACTATTGGTGTTCTGTTTGGGAAATTTGAAGAAGGTAATGGTTTTGTGAGTTGTGCACTTACAGAAGTGTCAGATTTTTTAGTAGTGTCTTGTTTGGAAAGAGATTACAGGAGAAGGAAGTTTTTGTATTTGGTTACTTTTAGGCTGTGGTTTTAATGGTGCTAGTGATGGTTTTGTGGTTTGGGAATTTTTTCTCTCTGGTTTTTGTAAAGGTGAAGCTGGTTTCAAAGTGTTCTGTTTTGTCTTATTTGATTGAAATACATTATTGGTGGATGGCTTTGAACTGGTCTTTGTAGTCACCTTGTTTGGAATATGATGGTGTATTTGACTTAATAAGTCATTGAATTCTGCACCATGCCAAGTCATTTAAATTGTTTCATCCTGTAAAAAGATTTGTTCAGACTTTAAAGTATTTTTTTTTCAGCTTTTACCAAATTAAGCATTAACTTTATATGCTAACATTTTTAACATTGTCAATGTAGTAAATCTATTGGTATATGTATGTTATATTGTTGGATTCACAATTTAAAAATATAAATTACAAACATTTTAATGCATTATAGTACCCTTATAAAATTTTCTTTTATCAATATTGTGCCAAAAATTACCTTTGAAAAGTTAAAGTAGACTAATTGTGTCATGACCATACTCATGGGTCCAGTAGGTGGCCAGGTCATCTTCTCCAGTAGTAATGGAATCATTGGTTTCTTAAGAGCATCAGTCAGACTGACTTCACGATGACAGTTTGGCAGACAGTGAGTACTTCTGTGTGACACATGACAAAACCACCTTACAGCCTCTAATGCCTCTATCAATTTTGTCATACAGTGAATCTCCCCCTCCCATTTGTTTGATGTCCAGCCAGCAGCTAAAGCCAAGGGAGGTCAGTCGTTAATACAATTTGATTATGTTCTTCTGTTTGCCCCACTGGTACGAAATGAAAATGTCTGGGGAGTCTTCTAGGCTTTAACCAAAAAATAATTAATTGCACAAACTATTAGAATTTTATTATGATTAAACTTTTCACATTTTTCTATTAAAATGATCACTAACAATTCAATCTTAAAGTTATTTGCCTTTCTTTTAAAGCAACTATATACAAGTTAACTATTCTGAGAATTACCTTTTTCCATCAATTATGTTTAGAAGCAATTGTACCTGTACTATAATATCTAGATCAATAGTTTTGAATTCTTGGAGCTCATTCCTTCTTTCTTTTAATAAATCTGAGTACTTTAGTCCAATTACCTGAACAGATTTCAAAGCAAGAAGTAAAAATGTTTTTTCTTTATTGGTTTTTATATTGCTGAATATATCTGCCAAAACTTTAGCAGCAACTTCCTGCAAAAAGAAAAAATAATTTAAAATAATTGAAATATAATATAGATAAAAGTAATAGTAAGTATCTTTTTTCTATTTATTTACTGTAACAAAGTAAAAGTTTACCTTTCTATAAAAAGCCAGAGTAACCATCATATCATTTAAGAAATAATATGAATTCTGAACCCACAATGATTTATCAAACAATATGTCCAAATGCTCTATGACTCTTTCTGGACATCTTTTACTTAGCTCTTGAAGAATTTCTAGTATTAAAATTTGAGAATGTTCGAGCTCTTGTGCTTTCTTGAATAGCATCTCTATATCATGTGTGGTAAAATGCTGAAAATATTTTTTTTTTCAAAAATACTTTAAGCTTTTAAAAATTGTTTCTTTTTTAAAGTTTCCAAATTGTTTGAGAGAGAATGTGGACAACACTGTAAAAAAATACTCCTACTTACTTCATCTTGTTTCTGTGATACTTGCTGAAAGAACTGAGACAAATATTTAATCAAACGAGGTTCTCCTGTGTCTTTCAGCATCTCAATGAAATTTCGGTACTGTTTTTTAAGTAACCTGGGATTGCTGGGATAGATCTGTGTAATAGCAGCTTAAAATGAAATCAATGATATGGTAATTAGTGTTAAATCTAATATATGTGCTTGAAGAAATTATAATTTTTAAAAATCAAATAAAATAAAAACCTAAATATCAATATGGTAATAAGAAAATCAATTATTTCTTACTCAGAAGGTATTCAATTCCTTTCTCTAAATATACCACAATGAAATTTTCCAGATAAGGTGCAATAACTTTTTGACCAGATGAAACTTGTCCAATTCTCAGGATGTACAGATATATTGTATTTATGATATAGTGTTCATCAACATTGAAACACTTGATAAGTTCTGGTACAAGAGGAGCTACAAGCTCCATCTTGTTTAATGCTTGTAGCTAAAATATTTAATGTTGATTTATTAGCTTATAGCTTTATTATTTATTAGGGGTGCACCGGATAGTACTTTTTGATATCCGGCCGGAGCCGGATATGACCGGATAGTAAAATTTGATATTCGGCCGGTGCCGGAGCCGGAGCCGAATACCTAAGTGTTTTGTAAATAGCTTGTATTGCTGAGCATTTTACGAAACTGTTAAATAACAAACCTATATTTGTTGGTATTATTTTTTTCCTTTTATATACCTTATTGTTTTAAACTCTTTTGCTGATTGATTTATTAAAGATTAACAGTATTTATAAACATAAACGTAAAAGTGGGCGACCAGCGGCTCTCCTGCCTTCTATCAGATCGCCATACAGGATGTCCTGTGGAAGTCGACCTTCTGGCATTCTACGAACGTGGCCAAGCCAGCCAAGGCGTCTGCTGCTGATAACAGAGCGGATGTCCTGGCACCCTGCTCTTTGTAGCACTTCCTCATTGGTTATCTTGTCTTGCCGCCTTATTTTAAAGATCCGCCTTAGGCATCGGAGGTGGAAAACATTCAGCTTTTTTTCCTGCCATGAGTAGGTTGACCATGTTTCACTTCCGTACAGCAAGGTGCTCAACACACAGGTCCGGTAGACTAGGGCTTTAGTACTGTTAGTCAGCAATATGTTGTCCCAGACTCTTTTCTGCATCCGTGACATGGTGACCATTGCCTTGGCTATCCTGTTGTTTATGTCTTTATCCAGTAGAGTGTTGTTGGATATGATGGAGCCAAGGTAACAAAACAATTATACGGATGAATGCAAACGCGACATGAAGCTCTTCAAAATCGACACTGGCAACTGGGAAGAGGTGGCACTGGACAGATCCTCACGGAGAGAGAGCATAAAGGAAGGGTCAAAGATTGCAGATGCCATACACAACAGAAGCAGAAAGAAGGGTGAAAATGCAACGGCGCCTGGTGATTTTATATGCCCAACCTGCGATCGCAGCTGTGTATCAAGGATTGGCCTCTTTAGTCACACAAGAAGTTGCAAAGGGAAAAGATCGTCTCTCGAGACGTAAAATGCCACAGAATAAACATAAATTAATCTGTGTAGCATGAGCGTGTCTGTGTGTATGTACGAGACCACCAACTATAAAGGCTGTGTGTTGGAGGGTCAATGTAAAATATGTTAGTATATATTTAACTAGTTACTAATGTAAATCTCTCATCTGGCTTGTATGGTGGTTGGATGTATGTGTTCAATAATTTCTGACCAACAACTGGTCATCAGACTTGTAATTTTAAGTCCAAACACTGCTTCTGGTTCTGGCTTCAAGGGCTTAATACTGATAGCTGTTAGTTAATAGTTGGAATCTGAAGCGTAGTAGGTCATAAATTTATTAATCCATTTGCGGCAAACGATATTTTATTAACAGCAGGAACATCTATTATACCTACTCATAACCTGAGCCTTAAATGTTGCGAAGCATAGATTTAATTGTAGTCTGTAGGCCTATTATTGATAACAATATTTAGATCTACTGTTATAAAGATCTAAGAGAATTAGGAAAACCAACTATAGAAGAAACAAAATCACCCACACCCTCCCTACGAAAAAAAACAAACATAAATAGACTTTGTGTTCGACTGATTGTAACAACCTGATCAGATAGACGTAGTGAGCCTACACATGTAGTCCTAGTGTAGTGTGTATAGTTGATGGTGTTGACCTTCACGCGTTTTTTTTCCTTGGGCATACGCAATAGTGTTTAGTGTGCAGGCGAAGAAAGATAACACATTGGCATGATCAGTCAAGCATATAGATAAATTATCTCTGTACCTTAGTTACAGAGGTCAAGTGTTTCTTAACATTCCAGCATATTTTTCTTTGTTTGCTAGATCTAATTGTGGTGCTTTAGATCAATTTATTTTCTGCGATGTTAAATTTAACTGTAAGGTTTTCCTTTATATATTAAGTCAATAGAATTAAACAATGAAATTAGTTTTCTTTCTAAAGGTTTTAATACAAGGGGAAAAATACATACACGCACACATGCACATATTTGTTTTATTTTATTGTGCAACGAACGTGTGTTCAGCGCTCTAAATGACATTTCTCTCCAAGTAAACAAACTTAATGTCACCATCTAGTGACCTCTAGACAGTCTCAATATGTCTTAACAATTTGCGTTTATCCATTCTGGCCTTAAGAATGGTCAATGTCTATATTCTCTATCAATACATTGTCATGGATTAAACAAATAAGAAGTTGGGGGTGTTGAGTCTCTTGAGCCCTCCCTTTAAAGATACCCTTGGTCGGTGTCTGTTTGGCTTGTAGTCCAGACTCATACGTGAGACTTAACTCAAAGTAAACAAACTTATTACCCGTCCAATAGTATAAAAGGTGTGGTTTGTGGTCCAGACCCTTGATTGACAACCTATCTCATAATAAACTAACTCATACCAAATTAACTTTATAGAGAGTTGGCTTGTAGTCCCGCCTCTAATAAAAATTCTAATCCAAGTAAACAAACTCAGTTCCCTCATAAGATGTGACCTCTAGACAGTGTCGACACGTTGACATCTGGCTTAATGTGCTCAGCTGCCTATTTGTGAACTCAATGTTATGGACTAAACAAACGAAAGGAGGTGGGGGTAGCTCATCTCTACCTTATAATGTAAAGTCTATTCCCCCCCCCCCCAATAACAAACCTAGTTCCCTCGTGTGACTTCTAGAGAGTACGTCCATCGTATCTGACTTGGGGTCACCTGTCAATCAATGAACTCAATGTGATGGGCTAAACAAATAAAAGGGGGAGGGAGTTGTTCATCTAGAAATATACCTGGTTACCTTAGAGGTGTGGCTCTTGTAGTCCAGCCCCCCCCCCCCAATAAAGATTAACTACTAAGTAAACAAACTCAGTTCCCTCGAAAGGTGTGACCACTAGAGAGTGTCTATACGCTGACATTAAACCTACGTCCATCGAAATTAACTTGTGGTTACCTGCCTATAAAAAACTCAATGTGATGGACTAAACAAATAAAAGGGGGTGGGAGTTGTTCATCTCTACCTCTGGAGATATACCCGCACAGCTAGACAGACGTCTGGTCAGCATGACGTAGTCAAGGAATGTAACATTTTAACATGTTAACTAACTTACTCAAAGGTCAAGACAAATTGAAAAAAGTGCCAGCCATTGCATCTCTGTATGTAAAGCGCATTTATGATGTAAAGTTTCATCTCTATTTATATTAAGTTATTAACATGCCTTGTCTTTATAACAAACGATGTTTGGTGCATATTTATAATGGCTCAATTTTTAAGCACATTATTTTGTTTTCATATAAACATTAATACATTCTATAACAGACAGTAACGGAATGAGGTCCACTTTATGCATATTAAATAGGTGTATTTTTACTATCCGGTTTACTATCCGGTAGTGATATCCGACCGGAGCCGGATAGCACCGGATAGTAAATAATGCCGGATATTCGCCAGAAGCCGGAGCCGGAGGGACTATCCGGTGCACCCCTATTATTTATACACAATTTAATTAGAGACCATGCTCAACTCTGAATTCTGTCTAATAAGTTCTTATAAATAAGTATCAGAAAAAAAAACATTAATAATGAAAGTATAAATTTAAAAGGTAAAGAATAAGATGAACCATTTTAAACCAATAAGGCCCTACTGTCAAGGGCAATAAACTGAACTAATCAGTTAGTGGCATTTGTTGAACTGGAAAGTCAGTTAAGGAAAAACTATTCTTTACAGTCTAAAAAAAAAAACAACATAAAAAATGTTATTATGCCATTGTACTAATATATGGCTCCTTCTGACTTGGAAGACAATGGGTGCGCCCAGATTCTTCTCCGGGATGCATTCCTGGGCCTTAGATTTGGACTGATAGGCAAAGATAACTAATGTTGGTATTGATATTTAAACATACTCAACATGTGTCAGCAATAAGTCGTGGCTGTGACATTTCATGACCTACTTAGGATTTAGCAGATGATTGGGTTTTAATATGGGTGTCAAGTTCTCTGACCACAATTTGTTTAATCTGATATACTCTAACTTTTAATGCCGTGATGGACATGTCTTTTACATGCAAACACAAAGAAAATTTCAATTAGCCTCAGCTTTAATTTCTTCCCCCCCCCCCCCAAAAAAAAGTTGTGATGACCATGATTTCCTGTAGGGACATGTGCAAAACAAATTCACTTATGCTGGCTGCCTTTGAGGATATTGAGAAGTTTTTGTCACATAACATGAGAAACTGTTGACTGCTCCTCCACTTACAGTAAAAAAAAATTATTTACAGAGGCCTATGTTATGTAACTATATAATTAAGTACGGGTATTAAAAAAATTCATTTCCTGATTTAATTTTTTAAAAATATAAATCAGTATTAAAGCTATAAAAACAACAACAACAAAAATATGTTAACGTTTATATAACTATTATATAACTATTAAACAAGTGGTGCTGAATAATTAATTTAAAAAATATAATGTTTAACAGCTTGATCTACTTACCCATTGAAATAAAGGTTCTGTAATATTCGAAAATATAGAAAAATGACCAATTTGGCTGGAACCAGTCTCTGGATGAACACAGTCATATTGTAGACATGTCAAACAGAGAGACACAAAAACTTCAAAGTCTTAATTTTTGAACAATTTACCATCTCTGTATGAAGTATACATCTTAGTTATTGGGATTATTGTTTCTGTCTTGTTAGTCTTTAAAAGACAATTTGTCAGTTAAATATGCATTTACAAAGTGTGTTTATTCAATCTACTTACTTAAATGGTTGAGTTGCCTTGTCAATAAAATGATTAGCAGCTCGATACAGTTGGTAACAAAAAGCCCAAGGCAAGCTTTCATTTTTAAGAATTTCATGGAATCTCTTAATGGCATCAATCATAGCATTTTTATCTTCCTGTAATTAAATGAACTTTTAATAAATCAAACAACTTTTTGAACATAACTAAATTCTTTGACATCTTTCATTTCTTTAAATTTTTAGACTATAATTTCTTTCATTTGAAAAAGAAATTTGCAACAATTATGAATCATTTATTTTAACACAAAGTAGATTACAGTATTTCTGACTTCAAATATTAATATTAAGTTCAGTTTTTTCTGCTATGCTCTCAGCAAGTGTGTATAGTTCTTCATGTTCTGTATTCATAAATTTCAATGAAAGGTCCATCATTTCCTTACCATAGGACGTTATTAATTCATCTTTTCTATGGAAAAAAAGAAAATATAATTCATAATAGAAGTTTTGTAACCTTTTTGTACATTTCATTGGTAGGAACATCAAGTACTTTAGCAAACCTAAGGTTTTATGCATTTGTGTGTAACTCCAGTGGTAAGTAATATGTATTAAAAAATGTTATGCTTTCAGATGTTGCAATCTATTTCTGTGGTTTATAGTTAACAAGAGTGTGATGTGGCCAGCACAACGACCAACTATATTATCTTTCTTCTAGTTAATGTCAGGTACCCATTAGAGCTGGACAGACTCAGAAACACCCGTAAGATCCCAAAATAAAAAAATCCCAGTCTTCATCAGGTTTCGGACCTGAGACCTTTCAGTTTTGAAGAAAACCACTTTACCTCTCAGCCAACATGCCTTCAAGTAATGGATATATTCACTGTTATTATAGTGGCAACCATATTAATTAGAATTAAAAAATAATTATCATAAATGCTTCCTATAAATAAGAATCTGCAATATAAAAAAGACAGTAGAGTTTATTTCATAACGCTCAAATATTTATATCTAATAATCATACTTTTTGTAGCAACAGTTGATTTATTGATTTATTTACAAAATAGGTGTGCTTGAAATTCAAGTATTCTGCCTTTTTTCAAGTACCACAAATGGCTCCAAGGAAAAGAATTTAGAGAATAAAAGAAAGACTAGAAAGAATTATCTTTGCGTTAATGAATGTCTAATTGTACAGGATTCAAGGTACAGCAGACACCTGAGAGAGAGATGAACTCCAATTGGTGACAAGGCAGGGAGACCTAGGACTCCCGTAGTGCCCTGGTAAGGAACTCTGCTGTTTGGCGTAGTGCCTCATAGCTTCCATACAAACATAATGAACCACTGGATACGTCTTCCCGCAGCTCGAGCTGCGGACACGCTTGCAAGACGTGCGCCACCGTCTCTTCTGATTCCCCGCAGTGTCGGCAACGGGCATCAAAATTTGGTCGAAACCGGGCGAAGTACGCACCTATTGGGCAGTGTCCCGTGCGCCACTGCGCTATTATTGTTTGTTCCGACCTTTTTAGCCTCCACCACGGGTCCTCTCGATCTGGGCGACGCATGTGCTGCCAGACTCCCCTGGCAGTGTTGGAGTCATCCCAGGATTTCAACCACTTTTCATGTACCCACTCTCGTATAACTGTGGTAGCCTGTTTAAACGTACTTGGTGATTCGAAAGTGGGCACGGCCAGCGCTCCTTCTCGAGCTAGAGCGTCAGCCACGGCATTGCCCCTCACGCCGCAGTGCGAGGGCACCCACTGCATGAAGATGACAGCTCCAATAAATAGGCGGATGTTATTTGCGGCGCCTAATGCCTCTTCCACCAGTTCGGACTTTCCCCCTAAGCCAGCCATGGCTTGGAGGCAGGATTGGGAATCGGTAACCATTACAACGGTAGTCGCAACGGTTATGTTTTCACGCAATTTTTGGAGCAGATATTTGAGTGTATATGTTATTGCCGAGATTTCAGCATCAAAGCTACATACAGCGAGGCCGCATGTGCCTGAAAGCTTGTCTGGTTCGAGGTCTGGGTAGCAGATATAGGCCCCATACCCAGCTTTTACGGGGTCCTTCATGACCGACCCGTCTGTGTAACAATAAATGGCGTTGGCCGGGTAGGTCTTTAATGTGTCCATTGCCATTTTTCTTAGTAAGTCCGGGTGTGTGTGTCGTTTTGTGGCCCCCTCCAACCCGTGTATGGTTAGATTGATGGGAGGGATGGGCTGTCTCCTCCAGGGCGGGCACGTGCTTATCCGTCGGATTGGGACCCGGTCAGTGGAGAGGCCAGCTTGTGCACTCAAATTTGTTGCGCAGTGCATAAATGAGGTCCGTTTAATCCGGTTTTTAACTCTCCACCGAGTGACTAGAGTATGGGTCGGTAGCCCTGGTTCGCCGCTTTTGTAGCGTTCCAGGGCCGTTAGCACGGCGCGCTCTCTCCTCAGGCTGAGAGGAGCCACGTTGGACATGATTTCTGCAGCGGAAGTTGGGCTCGTTCTATAGGTGCCGCAAATGAATCTGAGAGCCTGGGCCTGTACACAATCGAGTGATTCGAGGGCCGTCTTGCTTGCGTACACCTGCACGGGCAGGCTGTACTCAATTTGGGACCTGACAGCCCCCGTGTACAGAGTGCGTAGCATGTCAGTTCGGGCGCCCCACTTGGTACTGGCTAGCTTTCTGAGTAACCCTAACTTCTCCGAGGCTTTTCTTTCAACGTCCTGGATGTGCAAGTGCATTGAGAGCTTTCTATCTAGAGTGACTCCTAGATATTTTGGCGTGTTTTCACGTTGGAGTCGCAGCCCACCGAGTTGAAGCTCGAATGGGGCCCCAAGAATGTCGATTCCCAGGCTGAACAGGCACCAGGTCGTTTTGGCAACGTTAATTCGTATCTGCCATTTTGAACAATACGAGGAGATGGTATGGAGATCGGCTTGTAATGCTGCCTGAAGTTGGTCAGCTTTCTTCCCGGTTGACCAGAGGACAATATCATCAGCATATAGCAGTTTGCGACATCGGAGTGAGCTGGGCAAATCGTTAAGATAGGCCATGAAAAGGATACATGAGAGGGCGGATCCTTGGGGTAACCCTCTAGTTGGGGTGTTTTCCCCACTTAGAGAGTACTGGAACTGTGTTCGTGTTTTCCTCTGAGTTAGGAACTGTTTTATCCAGTTATAGGTCCGCCCGTGTACGCACATGGCTCTAAGTTTCAGATAGAAACCTTGCTTCCACACCCGGTCATAAGCCTGTTTTAGGTCTATAAAAACTGCATATGTGCTCTCGGACCTCTGGAACCCATCGGCCACCTCCTGCATGAATAATGTGACCTGGTCGA
Organism: Biomphalaria sudanica; assembly: GCA_036873155.1. Taxonomy (NCBI): domain Eukaryota; kingdom Metazoa; phylum Mollusca; class Gastropoda; family Planorbidae; genus Biomphalaria; species Biomphalaria sudanica. Next base: position 23,115 of record JAZGLO010000690.1, read on the forward strand.
TCGGGCTCAAGCTGCCCTAAAGCCTGCCTGCTCTGGCGCTAGGATACCGGCACTCTCAAAGCTCCACACGAGCCGCTCGCTGACCATCCGTTCTACTATCTTGCCGATAGTGGAGGTCAGGGATATGGGTCTGTAGGACTCAACGTTAGTCGCGTCTTTGCCCTTTTTTAGTATTGGAACAATGGTAGCACAGCGCCAGGCCCTGGGTAGTCTGGACTCTACCCAGGTCCGATTCGCAAACTCAAGGAGTTTGTCTTTCGCCATACCCCCGAGGTGTTTTACCATCTCAGGAGTAACCTTGTCTGGCCCCGGAGCTTTTCTGTTTTTACACTTAGCTATCGCTCTGTCCAGCTCAGCACGGCAGAAGGGCGCATTGCACGTGTCCAGGTCTTTCGACCCATCCGGCTCCCTCTCGAGCCTTTTACGCTCCTTGTTAAGGGCTATAGATGTGGCTGTCTTCTTTTCGGACTTGCTTATCGAAGCGAAATATTTATTAAGCAAGTCGGCCATTTTTTGATCTTTTGCCACTCGATCCCCACTGGGTGACAATAATGGGGTGGCTGTACGCCTTTGGCCTCAAGATTGCGAAGAAGACGCCAGGCTTTGGAAGTATCCCGAAGATCCAGCCCGGCACAGGCATCCCTCCAGTGGTCCGCCCGTACACGTTGGGCCACCTCGCTGGCCTTCCGGCATAATGCATTGAACTCCCTGCGGCATTCGGGTGTCCCCTTTCTTTGTGCTCTGCGCCTTGCCCGTTTCCTGGCCCTGACTATTCGATCTAATTCTCGGGACCAGGCGAGTCTATGCCGTATGCCGGGATTGGTCCGCGGGATATGCTTCCTAGCCGCACCCAAAATCGCTGCAGTGATTTCGCCGTATTTGGTGTCGACTGTCCCTTCCTCCACCGCGATACTCGACAGGGCGGAGTCGACGGCCGCCCCGTATGCTGGCCAGTCAGCCTTAGTGTAGCTCCATTTTTTGGGCCGTTTAGTGGCTACACCCCTGGCCTCTGAGAGAGCAATAGTGATTTCAATGGGCCTATGATCACTTCCAACATCCTCAAGCACTTTAATTGTGGTTTTCCCCTCTAGATCTGCAGAGATTAGAGTTAGATCAGGTCTCGATAGAGACCCGTTACCAGTGTGTAGGAGGGTTGGCGGGCTATGTTTATTTTGCAGGCAAAATAGGTTCGTAGTGTTGAGAATTTCTTGGACTTTTTGGCCCGAGGAGTCGGTTATGTCATAGCCCCATGCAGGAGACTTGGCATTTAGGTCCCCAGCTAATAGAGTTTTGTTTAGAATATTTTTATTGCCGAGGTTAATGGCAAGTTCATGTTTTGGCGGGTTATAGCAGTTTATTACCGTGAGTTTTCTGCCAGCTTTAAAAATGTCCAGCGAGATGGCGTCGTTACGCCCGCTTTGAGGGCCAGGATTTTGAGAAACTGTCATGCCGTTTCTAACATACGTGATGAGTCCCCGGCACTCATTGCATTTACATGTATAAGCCGTGTAACCACTGATGTGGTTACTTCGTTTCTTGCCTACCAGAGTCTCCTGCAATAGCGCGATGTCTATTGCCCTCTCGTGGAGGAGTTTTGTGAGCTCTAATACCTTGGTATCAATCCACAGATATTGAGCTGAAGTATCTTTATCTGGCTTAGTTTATCGCTCCCTAAGGGTTTAGGACTGGAAGCGACAAACCGTTGTAATGGTTGGTGTTTTGGAGGACCGATGGTCCTCGCTTCGTTGGTCATAGTCGGTTGGGCCTTTTTGGTGGTAATAGTAGGTTTGGCCTGGTGCGGGACATGATCACCAGGTTGGTGTGGTTGGCTAGCCACACCTTGGCTACCGTTCTTCCGAGGGAAGAACGAATGCAGTGTAGCCTGGGAAGAGGGCTTTTTCCTGAGAGGGGGAACCTTCGCTAATTTATCGTGGTTCGACAGGTTCCACCTGATCGGAACCACGGGGCGAGTAGTATAGGATTTTTCGTTGTCGGGCCTGCCGCCCACTACCCGCGCGACGGAGCCTGTTTGGGTCTGTTCGTACCCGGGTTTTCTGGTTTGTTGTGTAATATTCATGTTTGCATAGAAGTCGAAGACCGTTGGCGGCCTTAGTTATTGCCGATTAGAAAGTAGTGTACAAAGGGCCTGCAAGAGGGTCCGAAATCTTTGGGTGCGTGAAGTCCGCACCACTGGTCACCACCTCCGTATGGCAAGAGCTCGCTTACGAGAGGAGTGGTTGTGTGAGGATTGCTCGATATCCCCAGTATCGAAACTGCTTATTGGGAAGCGCGTTCCTCTACTACCTCACAGGAGACGGGCTAGTTAGAGCCTAGCTCGTGGACGCCAACCAGTCCGCCCGACGCAGCCCGCTATGGCCACGCCAGTCAGTCCAGTCTTTGTCCAAAGAGAGACCCGCGAATCAGCCGAGTCCCAGGAGAACCCGACCAACCCTCGAGTTGGTGTCCAGCGCTATCCGCTTTTCGGAGAACCCGTTAGGTCTCTTACTCACCGTTGCCCCGGGGCCCCACAGGGGGGGGGGCTGGACATAACCCCTTTGTATCCTTTTACACTTGCCGGCTGCTCGTATATCAGCGGCAAGCAACCAATACTCTTAGCCACTCCTTATAACGGAATGTTCACCCGACAACCACGATGAGGTGGTACTGGAATTGCCGAGGCAGCAGACACCAGCTTATTTGGCAGACACCAGTATATGTGCAGCAACGAACTAGGTGTCGAGATTCGGATGCAAATGACCAGGATACAGTATATAAGTTTAAATTTTAAATGTCCTAATTCTTTGAATGTTTTGCTCTTCAGATTGTATCAATTAGAAAAAATTAATGTATTTATAGTGTTGTAACCCTATTGGCGACGCGATAGGGTTAACTGTGTGTGATCGGCTGACTTATGTGACACAGGCCAGAAAGACAGTTATTGTGTTATGTCGAATGGCAATGGACAGCACTGGTATGAATGTTGCACGTGAATGTGACCCATGTTATGGTCATCTGATCATAAGCCTGCGTGGACCAGAGACACAGTGTGTGTAAGGCAGTGCAAGACAGGACAGCGAGGAGACCGGGACGGTTAGTCGGCCATGAAGTTGGTCCTGGCGGAGTCCTCAAGTGTTATGCACGAGTCCAGGAAGAGATAGTGACAGTAGAGTTTAGTAGGGTGATGTACAGTGTAGCATTTTTAGTTGTTGGTGTGTGCCAATTGTCTAGTATTGGCTGTTATCTATTTGACCATTATTAAAGTACCAGATTATTTGGAGCTCTTGTTGTCAAGTTTTTGATGTGTTGTGTGTTTAGCAGTGTTTACAAAACGCCTGATTAGTAGAGATCGTAACAAATGTTTAAAACATTGTTGAAGCTTGTATAAAAACAAAAGATATTTCAAAATGGTAAGTTACTTTTTAAAAACATAAATACTCTATAGGATTTTAAAAAATATTTTAAAAAAGGTAACTTTTCCTTCTAAGATTAAAAAAATAACAAACTTATTTAACTTTAGGCATCATGTGAAATGTGAATATAGATCTAGTGAGAGTAAAGTCTATCGTACTTTAAACCATTGAAGAAATTTTCTACTGCTGTTTTTAAAATGTTCAAATATTCTTTTAGATCTTTCTTCTCCTTTTCATCGCCATTAACAGATGGTGGAAGCTGGAAAGCTAAAAAACTTTTGAACACTTGATTAACAATATCAACATGTTCCTGTTAAAAAGAAGAGAGCAAAAGAGAAAAATGAGTTGAAAGCAACAAAGTGTGTCAACTAATATATATATATATATAGAGAGAGAGAGAGAGAGATGTTTCAAACGAAGGTTTCATTTATATTGATGTTTGAGCCACCTGCAATATCTGATTGGCTGGCATTACGAGGAACTGTGGCTAAGAACAAATCAGCTGTCCATTGAAGAATACAACATCACAAGCTTTAACCACGAATTCCCAAGGAAAGAGAAAGAGGGGACGGTCCAGAAATACATGGTGTCGAGATTCGGATGCAAATGACCAGGATACAGAGAGATTAGTACAGAACTGAAATGCCTGTCAAGCAATGAACCTCTCCTGAGAGTATATATAAATATAAATCTATAGATCTAGAACATATCATAAGACATAAGATGATCAGATCACAAGAAATTGATAAATGGATTGATAGAGTGAAAACAATTTTGCAAAGTATTATGTTGCATCTAGTCCTCACATCCTGTTATACCTTCAAATGCTTCCACAAGTAGAAGTGAAATTACAAAGGAAGTAAACATTGCATTTATTCATATCTTACCGTCCATTTCACTGCGTAGTTATTTTCACAGAATATAACACAACAGCCTGCAACAGTGCTTTCACAACTTCTTTTCAAGAGAGGAATCAGCATTGAAACCCATGACATTGACTTCTGTTTATCATTTGACATCATTTTGAATCAAGAAAACATTTCTTGCGATAATGCAATGACTAACATTTACATTTTAAAATTTTAGCAATTGTTTAAAATTGATTTTTTTTTTTAAAGAAAATATAATTTACTATGCCTTTTCTATAGCCACAACAATTTGCATTTTAAAATTTTTAATTCATAAAGGTATGCTGCTTAAATTTGAAATCAAAGTTTGCATTTGAATGCCTTTTATTGGAAAACAATTCCTAGAACATAGCACAAGAAAAAGAAATTAAAGATTAATAAATGTCTCCGTGATATTCATCAACTCTTTTACCATTCCTATTTTATCCAGCAATTTTAGGCCTATATGGCCAGGCAGTCTTAGAAATCAATGCTACACATTCACCTATATCAATGGCCTGGCCTTATAGATCACAAACCATCATTAAAAGTATTAGGCTGAGTATAGGGTCATAATTTAAAAAAACAAAACAATGGTCAATCAAATTAAAATATAAAACAGCTCTGTTTCGATCAACATTTCTAAGCTATTTTTTTATATAAAAATAATTGATTGTAGATTGGGAAAAACAAAGTTTACAGTATTATCTGGTGTATTTTACATAGAATTTAAATATTTAGTATTCTTTCTTGTTGTTAAGTATTTATTTTAAAATATTTTTATGACATTAAAAATACTTACTTGGCATACACACTACACAGAGCATATGAAATACGGGATGCACATCCATTATGATTTTAAAACTTTATGTATATCTCTTCAACTACTTTAATAAATCTCTGCACAATATTCTCAAAAACTTCTGCACTTATCTTTGAAACATAGTTATACAATTTCTTGTATTTTTTTTAAGCAAAGACAAATACATAAATATTTAGATAAAGCAAACATCAAAACTTACTTTTGACGATTTAATTTCAAAGTCAGAAAAGTAAACTCGAACACCATAAAAGAGATCATACAAGTAATTATCTCCCTCTAAAGTGTAAGTACATTTTGATATGGTCAGTAGAAGATCAAAGAGTTCATTGTACACTTCCTCTAGCTTGCCCTGTTTTCTGAACATACACAAATCTGATTTTTTTTTTTTCAAATCATAGAAATAAATCAAAACTTTTTAACTTTTACCTGGCATTAAACTAAAAATATTTAAATTACGAATTATAAATCTTAGAGGTTAAAAACATTTAATGTATGTTGTTAACTTTTGCTAGACCTATACTAACAGACTAACTAACATATGGTATCTAAATAAATGTGGAAAAAACTGAAATTATTACCAATAAAATGGGTATCAGCATTGGAGGTGAAAAGCTGTCAGTAAAGCTGTCGTCTCAGATGAGGGAACCAAACCTAAACTATTGGCCCGAATTGCATAGTCCACAGAATCACTTGCAAAACTCTATAAACAATATGGAAAGACCAGAGCATAGCACTCGACACCACAGTGGCGTAGCTAGAGTATTTGATGCCTGGTACGGCAGGTCCTCATGATGCCCCCCCCCCCACCCCACAATTATTGACTATGCATAATAACGAACATGGGAGGCTCTTAGTGGGGGAGGTTACTATCTACCATATTTTTAACTCATTTATGCAAATGTTTTTAGATTTTTTGTCAAATTTTTTTTTTACATTTGTATTGCTATGTTATGTAAGTTCTGTCATACTAACTACTACATTAATACACAAAAAAGTTTACCTTTTTTAAAGAGAAAAAAATCTATTTAGTGTGCATATAAGTTGGACATAATTTAAAACAACAATTAATATGTAGTTTTTCATATTATCGTGTGAACTGCAGCACTGTCTCACTGCTGTAAAACACTGAACTAAAGGGGAAAAAAATTAATTACGGAAATGTTTTTTTCTTGAGGATTTGAATAAGAGATTGGCCCTTTGCAAAACAATTATATCAATTAGATATTCATTATAAGACTCTTTCTATTCATAGGAAATTTGTTTTTGTCAATATTTCTATGAATACCATCAAGTTGTTTTTTTCATCTGAGGATTCAATAGTGCGGAAAGCGACACAAATTCATACCGCATCATGATATTGCTAAAATTGAATGATAATTTCTAGAAGAATTTGGTCCAATGAAAAAAAAAATCCACCCGTAGCTCTTACATGTGTGTTTCTACAGAATCTTCGTGCTTTTGCTTGGTATTTTTATTTTCATGCAGCCAATATTGCACTAGTTTTAGAAGTTTAATCCAGCCTTGACATGTCAGGTGTAGACTAATGTCCAATAAAAATGAAATTTTTGAAAATTGTTTCACTTGCTGTAGGATTTGATTTCGTAGTCGTCCAAAATTACAATAAACTCGTTTTATATTTGTGTGGACATTTACGCATTCAGTGTGGAACTAAGCTTGGTTCGAAGCACATGTTATGTCAAGAGTGGTTTGTTCTTGGATAATGGTTTCACCAAATCCAAGAAATTGCTTTCATTTTTGACCCTCCACTACTTCTTTAACTTAGCGATGTGCACGGATTGTCAAACTTTGCTTTGAGAGAAAACGAATGATGTTAAAGATTCTCTTTATATAATCTCTGTACTCTTCCACTATTCTTTAATCAAATCTTGCACCTTGGCGCCTTGCTGTCAATACAGTTCCCTACTCGCAGACAACTAAAAGTTCCCTCCAAGCGATTGCTGAATGTGAGCTCTGTTGGTCACATTTATAGTTTTCCATTTTCATAGATGATCTCCATTACTCATTGAATCTGTCTTTGGATTTAAATGTAGATAAAGTACTTTACCTTGTTGAGAAGAGTAAGCAGGGTTATCAAAACAAATTTCTTTAGTAATACATCCACTTTCTCAAAACGTTGGCATTAGCTGGAAGAAGGAGACTTTCCAAAGCTTTCTGGCCTGTCCTTTGCTGAGGTTGTCTTTACATTTCAACATTACATCAGATGAAACAAAAAATGCGCCGAAAATACAAGTCAAAATATAAAAATATGGGCATTAAAATTGACAAGAAGTAGTGAATTCTTTCCAGAATGACTTAAACTAAACAGAATCACAATGAAACGAAAATTAGCTATAAAAGTTAACTAGAGTCAAGAGGCATATTTATAAAATCTAGATTTAGATGAAACCCGTGTACTGAACAATTTAATTTAAAAAAAATTTACCAACGCAACTTTGTCCCTCATTAAAATACAGAGCACTGAACAATGAATGTACCGTGTGACTCTGAAGAAAGTGTAAAAGTGCGTTCGCTTCAGAGCTTTAAACAAATGTAATTAAATTGATTCAAGATAATCTACAGCTTAAATGTATTGTAAGGAAGCATATAGGAGAAAAACCAATCAGCGAAATAAATGCATTTGTTAGTGTTTCTTCTTAGTTATACAAATTTGTAGTTTTTACTGACAAGGTTTATCCTCGGCTTGATGCCCCCCATTACTTGATGCCCTGTGCGGCCCGCACCACCCGCACACTGCTAGCTACTCCACTGCAACACCATAATCAGAGGGATGCACTTATATGTTTGTGAGTCTTGGACGCTGACTGCAAAGCTAGAGAGGAGCATCCTAGCAATGGCATTGAGATGGTACAGTAGGACTCTAGGTACCACTATTAAAGACCGCATGACAAATAAAAGAGATTAGAGACAAGGTTACTACAGCGATTGAAACCCCAATGATCAGATAACTACTGTTAAAAAAAAACGCAAACTAAAACTTTATGGTCATATTACAAGGTCTTCGGGACTCACAAAGCCCTTCCTTCGGGGAACAATACAAGGAAAAATAAGAAGATTCAGACAGAGAAAGTGATGGGAGGACAACATAAAAGAATGGACAGGCCTGCCAATAAAAAAGGTTCTATCCAATTCAAAAGACAGAGAAGAATTGCGGGAGACGGTCGACAAATTGTGTGTGTGGTGCCCCAACCGTTCAACAGACTATGTGAAGGGGATACTAACAGAAAATCATTTGATATGGTAATTTTATTTTTTTTGTGTTTGTTTTTTTGAAAACTAGATAAAACTTAATGTTCAACCAGATTACAAAGAGAGTTTGTATTATCACACAAACTCAGAGGCGGATCCCTGTCGGATCCGCCTATTCGCAAGGAATATTCAAGACGTGATTTTATTTTCATTGTCAAAATTAATAATGTTTCAAAGATTTCATTGCCATTGTAAAGTTTTTTTTAATAACTTACATGTTCTTTCAAAATTAGAGACAATTAACTTCCTTGTCCAAACCTACAGCTGGATGACGGGGGAATAGCAGCGAGCTGTGTATGAGCACGGGACCGTCGAGATAATCAGTCCAGCACGCTAACCGCACGACAAGGCATTGCTATTAACTTAATAACAAACTGGTTACAAACTAATAGCCTATTATTGATAAAGAGATATATTACACATTACGGCATGACATCTGCCGGATATGTACAAAATGTCAGACAACCGATTTTAGATCATCTTTCAGCATTGATTTGTAATTGAAAACAAAAAGAAGAAAAGAATAGATTTCTTGCTTGTAGGCCTACTTCGATGTCTCAACACAGTTAACAACAGAGCTATTGGCATTTTCATTGAAATGGAACTGAGGACGTAGATCTACCTCAACTAAACTTCTGATTTAGCACTCTTAAGATCTAGAACTACTAGATCTAGATCAAAAATAAAAATTTGGATGTAATTAGACTGAAAATAAAAAGCCTAGATAATCTATCAAGAGACTGAATGCAACATTAAATTAAAAAATAGTAGATTAGTTTTAGTATATTAGGCTAGAGCATTGCAATATTGATCTAGACGTTTGGAAAATAAAATTGACACTTAAGTCTAGAAATCGAAATTTAATATCGTAATCTTATCATTTTAAACGACCTAGAAAGATTTTAATTAGGCTATAAATATAGATCTAGTTTTAAAAATCTAGATAAACTGTAAAAAAATCTAGATCTAGTTTAAAATAACATCTTAAGATAAGATCTTAATCTAGCTATTATGGCTTATTAAAATACGAGTCAGATAACGAGGTACGATAAACATTACTATACCGAATTGATTTAGCATTGATCATTTAAAGAATTAAGTCCCCATGACGTCAAAGGAAGAAGATTCCACTACGACACACGGCTTAGTTAGACTAAAAAATGCCTTCATCAATACGAGCCATTTATCGAGTGTTCATAGACATTGGCGCACCGAATGAGTTCATTTAAAGAATTAATTCCATATGACTCAAAGGGAAAAAAATCCAACACGTTACACGGCCTAGTTAGACTAAAAAAATGCTTACATCAATACAAGATTTTTTTTGAGTGCTTATAGACATTGGTGCACCGAGTGTTTTCGCATTAAATTAAAAGAATCAATTCATATGACGTCAGATGAAAAAAAATTCCATTATGTCGCTATGAGCTAGTACAAAAAAATGTCTTTATTAACACAAGATATTTAACGACATTGGTGCTCTGAGTTCTAATAGAATTTATTTAAGGAGGATTAAAGCCGCATTTTGTGTGCGTTTTGTCTGTCCGTCCGTCATGTCAATAAAAAAAACAACTAAAAGCTATTGAAAATTCTATTAACCTTTAATTTTCGTTTTGAAACATCGCAATAGTTTTAAGCATGAACGCAATAGGTTTATGTATATATAATAGATTGTTCCGGATGTTTGTATAAATAGTAAGAGAAAAAGAAAATTCCAGATAAATGTAATACCGTTAATTAAGTTTTTGGGATGGTCTTGTATAATTTTAGATGTACCACAGCCTTGTAGAGAGATTTTCATACCATACTTTGGTGTTTGGAAGTTGTTTTCCTTAAAAATCGGAACACAATATTAACGATAAGTAGATTTTGTAACGTTTTAGCTAGAAAATTAAATATACTGTAAGAGAGAAGTGAGATTTTACATAAAATAGAGTTAAAATATCTTTCATGAAAATCCGGAACAACATTTTTTCATAAATGCGAAGATTCTTTGTTTTATTAGCTTGAAGAAGGATTTCAAACAGTTATTTGGCAATAGTAGATTTTTCATATAAAATTCGGAAATTTTTCGCGACGGTTTGTAAGAAAATGTAAGTAATGTTGGTCGATATCATTTGAAAACAAAATCCGGAACTTTTATTATGTTTCAGCAAGAAAATTAAATGTAAAATAATTCTAAAAAGTGATTTTCAATTATCGTTTCTAGTAAATTACTTTCTTTTTTTTTAAAATCCTGAACAACCTATTGTTAAAATTTGTTTAAAGATGAAAATACGGAATAATTTGATAACGATAATTAAACTATAGTAACGTACTGTCAAAGAATATATGTGTAATATTATTCAATTATGCGCTTTCAAACAATCATTTGACATAAATCATTTTTTATAAAACAATATCCGGAACATTTTTACAGTTAATTTTACAGTCAGTATAGAGATTTTGAATTAGCATTTATATGCTATTTACATAAAAAAAACGGAACAACATATTATTGATAATGTGTTTTTGCAACGTGTAAGCATGGAAATTAAATGTATTATAGGTTAGAAGAGCAAACAAACATTCGTTGGCATTGATTAGTTTTGCACAAAAACTTCCGGAACAATCAATAATAGATACTTAAAACTATTGAGTTGTTACGGGAGGAACATTAAAGGGTAAATCAGATTTTTAAATAGATTTAGAGTTGGTTTTTATTTAAAAGTGACAGACAGACCAAACGACCGACAAAACGCACACAAATAAGCCTCTTTTATTAAACAAAAAATAAATAGAAACTTATAATTTTTTAAATTTTAAGGGAACTGATAGCACCATGTCTTGCAGATGATCGTTACGCTACAGCTCGAAAGTCGCTGCATAAATAGTCCATTTGTTAAAATGTGAGTGATATTTACATACAAAGTGCATTCTTAGCCTTTATAAACAAACATGAATGTTTTCTTTTAATTTTAGCAGCTAGTTGACCAAATAAAACACCTTTAACTAATATTTAAATTTGTTGTGAACATTTCTTATACATTTTATAAATATATTTGACTTTGTGATACTGAAAATACACAAAATATTGTCTTTCTTTGTTAACATATTGTAACATTGTTGTGACGGACCTGGTGTGTGACATGTGTGAGTTGCTTGTTTGATGTCTAGGAGATGATTATTTTTGAATTGCCACACACTGGTCCATCAGAGATAAATCGGGAGCAGGCACGCAACGAGACAAACAGTGGAGAAAGATATAAATGTAGTAAAATTAAAGAATATTTATTTACATAAATGTACAAGGTAGAATAAAATAAAAGGGGGGGGGATTCGCATCTATCTCGTTAGCAATATTTATATATATATCATCATACTGATCCTTAATGAGAGAGTATATGTCAATTTCGTCATCTGCAATTAGCTGGTTGTCCTACTGATGCAGCAGCTGGCTGTGATCCTGGCTGTGATCCTGGCTGAAGGTCTTGGAGCTGAAGGTGGCGCAAAGGTGAGCAAAAAAGATAGGTAGGCCAATAGGCAATTGAGTAGTGTCAAGTGGGCAGATGACACTGGATAGTAAATCCAAATAAATAGACAGACACCTGAGGGAGGCACCAGGTATTCCTCTAGAAGTGAGAAGAAATGATTAGTCCATGCTCGATGTCGGCGAGAATGAGAAATATAGTGTGTCTATTTTGACCTAGTCTACCTTATAAAGGTCCGGAAGAGATGGGCGGAAACAGGAAAGCGATAGACTAAGGATTATCTCTCACGTAGGTGAGGTCTGGCTCGAGACGGAATTCGCACTTTGGAGTGTCGATAGGCGTGTTGACACGTATAATCTCTTTGATCAAAGAGAGACGTGGGTAAGGGGTGGAAGAAAGAATGACTTGTACTCCATCCCAGGTGGTGTCAACCGTGACCGTCAGACATCCGGCGCGTAAGACCAAAGTAAGTGACTGCGTGTTTATCTTTCCCCCGGTCAAGGGGAGATAAGTGAAAAGTCGTGGCCTAGTTGTCGCCAAGGTGGTGGACTTAGTCTAGCGAGAAGAGGAAAAGGTGGGGTTTGTGATGTAATAGGGGTTAAAAGTAAGAAATAATAAAAATAAAATAAAAATAAATAATAAATAATAATAATTAATGCTGGGATAAAATTGAGTGACTCTGTCAGCAAGCTTTTGACTTGTGACAATCGCCTCCCTTACATTTACTTAATTGTTTTAGAATGGGTGTATTTTTGTGAAAAAATCGCTTGCAGAATTAATTTTATAAACTAAATGGTTTGTTTTTAGAAAACCAAAAGTAGACGTTGCACCTAAACTTTTCAAGCCGCATTGAATGTTGAAATAATATTTTTCATTTCTCTTCTAGTTTTCGAGATCTGAATGTGACAGACAGACAGACTTTTTGCACCAACCTAAGAACGGCTTTGCCCCTTATGGGGCCGCTAAAAAAGTGTCTAACTTTCAGAAACTTTCAAAGACCAAAGTAAGTGACTGCGTGTTTATTTCCCCCGGTCAAGGGGAGATAAGTGAAAAGTCGTGGCCTAGTTGTCGCCAAGGTGGTGGACTTAGTCTAGCGAGAAGAGGAAAAGGTGGGGTTTGTGATGTAATAGTGGTTAAAAGTAAGAAATAATAAAAATAAAATAAAATATATAATAAATAATAATAATTAATGCTGGGATAAAATTGAGTGACTCTGTCAGCAAGCTTTTGACTTATGACAATCGCCTCCCTTACATTTACTTAATTGTATTAGAATGGGTGTATTTTTGTGAAAAAATCGCTTGCAGAATTAATTTTATAAACTAAATGGTTTGTTTTTAGAAAACCAAAAGTAGACGTTGCACCTAAGCTTTTCAAGCCGCATTGAATGTTGAAATAATATTTTTCATTTCTCTTCTAGTTTTCGAGATCTAAATGTGACAGACAGACAGACTTTTTGCACCAACCTAAGAACGGCTTTGCCCCTTATGGGGCCGCTAAAAAAGTGTCTAACTTTCAGAAACTTTTCAGCGACATTAAAAAAAAATAAAAATATATTTCTAATGAATTGTGCAATTATTAAAATGTCAAATACGTTAAATAGATGTTTCTGGGATGTGCTGTAACTAGATCCATTAAAGCACCTCGTCAAAGTGGCTAAAAAGGTTCAATGTAAATTATTTTTATGAACCTTGGACCCGGAAAATGCTTTTATCCCATGGCCAGGATAAAAGATTGGCTCTTAAATGTTCCTTCTGCCTGTATACCCTAATCAATTAGAGGATCATTTTATCACATTGTCCCTTAAATCTTGAGCCAATCCAATGGGTTCTCCTATGCCATGCGTGGCTGAAGGCAGAGCCCACGAGGGGACAAACTCCATATTCCTTTAATGTACCATAGTGCTCCGTGGAGGAACCATCACAACACGTATGGTCTCCGCTGGGGAACGGTGCTACAGATTTGACAAGGTTAGCAAGCCTGTCTCCCCCCCCCCCATGTGCATGTACATTTGCTAGAACATACTTTGGTAATCTACTGATGCTACATTTGCTCTAAGTACCCCGAAATGAAACCACCGAACTGAAACTACCGAACTGGAACCACCAAACGGATTAATAGTTTAAATACGGTTCAGATAGATTCGCGAAAAAAAATTTATTCTTTATACGGCCCTACCATTTTTTATATATTTTAATCAAACTCTAAAAAAAACCTACTAGATTATCACTTTAAGTTTAAAGTTTGGAGTCCTACATAAGTTTAATGGGCAATAGAGGTACTAATATTCTATAAGCTCTCTTAAACATGTCAGATATAAACGCAGAAATTCGTGAAAAAAACTTTTTTAAAAATTATTGTATGAGACTTTTTAAAAAAATATTTAAAAAAAATGTATGTTTGAAGCTCTACATGAAGCGTACAGTTACACTAAAGGATATAGTTGGTAACCGCGAGAAATCGTTAAGAAAAACAAACGCGAAACTGATTTATTATCTTGCCTTCTTACTACGAATTTTCTGCTGCAACTGGATACTACAGTTTAAACATGAAATATCGATTACTCTGGACAGGCGTGTCTTATTCTTCATAATTTTTTTTAGCATTCTAGGGCCTAGATCTATTGACGATATGAAGTGGTAGAAACAATGGCAAAATGACAAAATAAGTTCTTAAGTTTCTCAAAAAGGAATGGGGGAGTAATTTTTTCATTTCACCTTTTTCAATAATGAAATGTTTTTATACTAAAAGTAACTCTATTTCAACATAAATTTCATTGTGTTTAAAATGCAAGAAACTGAATTTCAGAGTAATACTTTTATTTTTTTTAATTGATTCTCGCACCCACCCATCCCTTTTTAACATGACCTTTAGTATCACATTTGTTTTTTTTTTAAATATTTTACATTATTGCTTGGGTTGGTGGAGGCGATAACCCTAATCTTGATTAGGTAAAAGATTTTTTTTTTGTTATCCATTTTAATAATAAAACCATTTTGGTTATAAATCCATATTTAACTTACCAATTGTTTTTTTTTAAGAATTAATAAATTGCTTTATACATAGAGACGCTAAGAGAAACCATCTGTGCAGTTAAGAAAAAAATGCAAGCAAAGGCCCTCTAAAGGTGCGCTAAGGTAGATTTAGTGCGTGTTAAAAAACAACACTGCACTGAATTTTAATATAGTCTCCTCTTTTTGTTTGAACCGTATCTATATAAAAAGGCATAACCTCTATAGTGGCATATGAATCAAAATTAGTAGAACACAGGTACAAATTGTTCCATTAAAAATGGATGAGCAGAGTTTTGTGTGCTAAGTTCTCTGCCCATATTTGACTCTATGTGACCTACTCTTAAAAGCTGAGATTTTAAAACGGAAATGCCTTTTGAGAACATCGTATGTCTTCAACAGGTAAGTACACCGAAACGTCCAGTTGGTTTTCAGCTAAATTTATCTATCACTCCAACCCCTCCAACCCCCCCCCCCAAAAAAAAAATGTTGATGGCCCATGGCCTTCTAATAGCATTCACTTGATGTTGATAGAGTTAATGTTGAGTAATGTATGGCAGTGAACGTAGGATACTGTTGAATGTTCTGTAGCATACCGAGGTCTATGTTATGCTAGTGTTAGAAAATACAAATGGATCAGGTAATATTTTACATCAAATGTATACTTTTTTATTTTATAATTAATTCTATTTCAAGAATATTTACATTTATTATGTATCATATAACTATCACCCAAAAAATGTGGTTTATTAGGGTTAGGGTATTCAAAATTTGGTATTTCCTCAAAAATTCTTGATCCGATCTTTGTTTTTTTTTTTGTTGTTTTTTTTGCTTTTTTTTTAGCTTTTAAAATTGTATTGGTTATTGCTTTTTTTGTGTAACATTTCTATTTCTATTCTGACATTGAGTGCTTGTGATAGGATTCTAAAACCCACAGTGAGTATAAACTATCGATGAAAAAGTATACAGACCTGGAAATAATCTTTCATGTTGGACATTTCCAGACATTTAAGAGCAAGTGTCTATTGTACGTCTGCCAAACTGTTGTTCAACAAGTGAATTATAAACTCGTAAAA
The DNA here is from genome assembly GCA_036873155.1 of Biomphalaria sudanica. NCBI lineage: Eukaryota > Metazoa > Mollusca > Gastropoda > Planorbidae > Biomphalaria > Biomphalaria sudanica. Next base: position 39,059 of record JAZGLO010000690.1, read on the forward strand.
AATCTTCAAGATTTCTTTGGATGGTTCGTCATTTATAAGTCCACTGTATAACATATTTATGACATAAATGGGTGACATACTATTAATATATAATTGTGTGAAAAAACAATAACAGAAAATCCCCCCCTATAAAAAATCCTCCCTACGCCCATGAAAGTTGTCACATACATTAGAAGGCTCTGCACCTTGACCTAACCTTGAACCCTGTTTACTAAAACAAAAACGGTAAAAAGTATATATTTTGCAGTACTAAGATAGGGTAAAATAGATTATTACATTAGATTGGAAGGGTCAAGGTTAGACGAGTTTAAAAAAAAAGCTAAATTCAAAATCGAGGAATGTAGTTGCAGAACCGGATTTAAGTATGTGGAGGCCCCGGGGGCAGAATTTTTTTGTGGAGTCTCTACACTTTTGGGTTAGACTTAATAAAGTTCCACTTGTGAATAATAACATTTATTCTAAGACCATGGCATAACTTAGAAGAAATGTAAGATTTAAAGTGTTGGTGGTAAAAATGAAAAAAATGTAAAAATTTCTGAACCGTCGAAATTCGTGCAAATTTTTTATCCCCGGGCGATAGCCCCTAATGCCCTCCCTTAAATTCGGCCCCTGTGTAACTGTTTAGTTAGTTGAGTAGACCTAACAAGAAAAACATTTTAAAATACTTTAAAGAAAAACAAAGCTGGTATTACGAGTAAATAAAATCATGATCCCCTTTCAGACCTTAAGATCTATAGAGCAGATAATGTAAAGGTCATCTGTTACTGTGGCCAACGATTAACGAGGGTGTCATGTGGCCAGCACAACGACCAACGGCCTTTACTTTTCCCCGACTAATGTCAGGTACTTATTAAAGCTGGGTGGAGTCAGAGGCGCTCAAAGATCCCGAAATTAAAAAAATCCCAGTCTTCACCAGGATTCGGACCCGGAACCCCCGGTACAGAAGCCAAGCGCTTTATCGCTCAGCCACAGCGCCTCCATATTAAGTGTAATTGTATCAATTAGTTTGGATCAATCATGTAATTAAATGTGTAATAGATCTAGACTAACAATTATAAATCTGTGCGATTAGAAATATATTTACCAATTGTTTTTGTTAAGCGATATTTCATTCTTTTAGATTTCTTTAATACGCTATGATATTATCACTAATCACTTATCTGGACCAGTTTGGAAAATTGAGGGTAGGGAAAGAAAGGGATCTCTGGGTGAATTTTTATTGAAATCATTTTTGAAAGCATCTAAACAAAAAAATATGGGGATGGGGATGACCTAAATTCTAACTTATTACTCAAGCCTCCCTCCTCAAGGCGACATTCTAACCACTCTACTAGCTCGGTGTGTATGAAAATTGAAAATTCTAGAGTTATCTATTGTTTGTTTCAAACTTACTATAAAGCGGCAACGTATAAAGGGGACTAATTCAGCTTATACCACCACAAGTTAAGTACAATTTCTTTCCCTTGTTCAAGATACCAAACAAAATAATTAATTACTAAACTCATTGGTAAATATTGTTTTATTGATTCTTGCTTTGTCAGGTAAAAGAAGTAATTGTCCAAAATGTCAGCTTGTGTGTATGTGGGAGAAATTAAACGTACAAACATTTTACCAATCAGACAGACAGAGTGATTTGATGGAAGCTTTGTATATATAAGTTGAAAGGCTGCCACGTCTGTACTGGTTAAATTCTGTTGTTCCTTAACCAAATAATTACCTTTATAATGTACAGACTTAATAAGCAAAGCCACATATTTCATCAAAGGCGTATCGACACATTCGCCATCCTTAGCTTCCTTGGCTTCTAGTATTTCAAGGTATTTTGTAAGATTGTGTAAACCTCTTTCACCTTTTTCTTCATCTTCTTTCGGTAAAGAGTCAATGGACTTTCTGAAAGTGTACCAAGTGCTCACGTCATCGTGAACAAAGTTTTGACTTCGTAAGAAGGCTTCCATTGTATCTATTCTGAAATTATACATCCATACACAGACAAAGTAATAACAAACTGCGAAGATTGACAGTTTAACTATCATAAAAACGTACGATAGAAATATATGGGGCTTAATGGATTGGATTAAAATTATTATTAAAAGTTATTTTAAATCTAAAGCGAGAGATAAAGACACAGAACTTAAACCTTTAATGATATTATTGTTCAAAATAAATAATTTGATTTAAAAATGCACTGGTGTCTCCAAGGAGAGTGAGGGGTGCGAATTTTAAATTTATATATAGATATTGCGCATAAAGAAGACATTAACTAGATATCAGAACAAGCTTTTGTAAATTAAATAATAAAGATATTTTTATTTGAGTAATCTATATATTTCTACTTGTTAAGATGATTTGGATGGCAGTAACACCATAAGCTAAATGCATTCGGTGGCATGAGACTTAGCGACGCCTTGGGGTCATAGACCGACAGATAGATAGACAGATGGATAGATAGATAGATAGATGCAATTGTTTAAGCATCTAAAATACAAATGTTGATCCCACCATTACTACCTTTCCACAAGAAAGATCTTGCTATTAGAAACTATATGTAATAAAGAAAAAAAAAATTTAAAAAGGAGATGGGATTGTGTATCAGCTCAAATGTCAACATTAGAATTGTGTTTTTATTAAAAGAAATACGAACGGTAATTTCTTTTATTAGATCTACTGGTGTCTAAACGAAATGCAGATGTAGGTAGACGTATGGATGCAATAGAAATGAATCAATACCTGTACGAAACATGTCTTTAAAACAATATACAACACATCCATAAAATGATTTGCAAATAAGATGAATCCTGATATTTATATCATCTGAAAAAAAAGGGAATTACATTTGTGAACTAGACCTAGATCTGTTCACTAATAAAACAGTAGGATACTGACATTTTTTTAAAAAATCCTGACGGCCTGGTAGTCTAATCGATTTCCATTGGTAGTCGGTTTTGATGTCGCAATAAGTTCTAGCTGATAGCACCGAAATTGTGCAATTCTATTCAAAATTTAGGCCTAGCTTTTTTCCTGTGGCCTATTCGGAGTTTCCGAAAGACCTTTTCTGAGGTATCTACATGCATTATTCTCATATAAAACTAGATTACATCTGTTTGGTAAGCACCATTGGTGTCACCGGGGAGAAGGAGTTTAAAGTTTAACACCCCCTCCCGAAATTAAATCCTTCCGAAGGGGAGGGGATTTGTGACTATTGTTTTGTTTTAATTTTTATATATGAATAGTAAACCATCACCTGCCCAAACGTTGCTGTGGGCGGTTTTGAGTTTAAACCCCTCCTCCGCAGGATGTTGTTTAAACGCCCCTACACAGGATGTTGAGTTTAAAACTCCCCTCCACAGGATGTTGAGTTTACCCTCCCCCCTCTCCACAGGTGGTTGAGTTTAAAACTCCCATCCAGGGCGTTTTAAGGTTATAACCGCCTTCTTCAATAAAACAAACGGCTGTCACCAAGTTTCAAGAGCGTTGTCAAAGGGGTGTTGAGTTTAACCCCCTCCGGGGGTTTTAACTTTCAAACCCCTTTTACGATAAAAATTGAAAGCAAACTACAGTCACCAAAGTTCATGAGCGTAACCAGGGGCTGAGAGGGTTGAGTTTAAAACCCATCGCCAAAGAAAAACCTAACGAAAACTAGTCTCTAAATTCTATAAATGTAGCCAATGGGGGTCTGAATTAAAAAAAAACTTCTAAAAAAGAAAAGAAAAGCAAAAGTCACTAAATTACATAAGAATAACTTTTTTTTAGTTTACCCCCCCCCCTCCTTTGTTTTGAAATAAAACACGAATAATTAGTCACCGCATTCCTTAAATGCATATCTACAGCCATTACATTTCACGAGAGTAGCCAAGGGGAGTCTACGCGTAAAAATTAACCTTCGAATAAAAAAAAAAACAACAAAAAAACAAAGCTTAACAGTGCAGTAAATAACATATTTCATATATATGACCCACAATTGTGAATAGAAGAGTAGCAGGAAAATGTAGTGCACCACTATTGTAGACACCTCAGAATGTGCATTTTTGTTAGCTTCAAATGACCACGCTGGGTGAGCTCACATGGCTTCCAGTCCAAAGATTATTGAGGAATGCAATCCCGAGTTTGAATTACGTATACACAATATATATATATATCATGGGCGTAGCCGGGGGGGGGGGGTTGGAGACGTACATTAGTGACTGTTTTTTTGGTTTGATTTTGTTTATTTTAGGTGAGCTTTTAATACTAAACCATCCCTTGCCCCAGCGCATCCAAGGGGGTTTTGAGTTTAAAACCCCCTACCGGGAAATTCTGATTTTAAAACCCCCTACTAGGGGATTTTGAGTTTAAACCCCCCTGCCAGTGGTTTTTGCAGTTAAATCCCCCTCTTCTATATAACAAAACAAAAAAAATGCAAACGATAATCCCCAAATTCCAAGAGCACAGTTAAGGAAGATTTTGATTTTAAAACCCCCTCCAAATTTTACGATAAACCCTCTCTTTAATATGAAAAAAAAAGCAAATTATGCACTCAAAATGTTATGAGCGTAGGTAAAAGGGTTTTGACTCAATTTTAAGTTGAAACTCCCCTCCAGTGAAGTTTGAAGCTAAAAAATACGTCTTCAATTTTAAAAAAAGCAAATTACACACTCTAAAATCTATGAGCGTAGTCAAAGGGGATTTGAGTCAGCTATAGAGATCGGGTCTAAATTAAGGAAATCCTATGCCGAACTGGAAGTCGACCCCTTAGTCAGATTGTGACAGAGCGTTGCATGAGGTTTGCTGGACATGTTCTCCGACAAAATGAATTACGCATAAGAAATGGGATAACATCCTAGTGCAACTTGTCGCTACACATTCATGGAGTCCTCGGAGCAGGTTGGAAGACAGACATTACCAGTGAAAGATTTTTGTGGAAACAGCTTGACGCAAATGCGCCGAACGGCGCGGGAGGTTCTAAGTTAGTAAGATTAGGTTTTTGAAATAAAACTTTTTAATGGCAGGAAAATGCACTGTAAATACCTCAGAATATACATTTTGTTGGCTTTCAATATCAGAAATAGTGCTTGGCGGCGGGACTCCGCCAGGCGCTGGGAGGAGATCCTAGCGCTCCCCCAGTCCCCCTTGCTAGCAATGGCTGGGAGTCAACAATTTTTCCACTAACTACCGGAAGAACCTATTCTAGGGCACAATAATGTAATATAGATTATGTACACACACACACATACATACATACAAATATTTGTTTTCGCAGGGGGGGGAGGAGAAAAATATCCCCTAAACCTCCCCCCCCCCCGAAAAAAAATCCTGGCTACGCCTATGATATATATATATAAAATAGATAGATAGATAGAGAGATAGAGAGAGAGAAAGAGAGAATATATATGAGTATATGGGAAGGTAAAATTCATCCTCCCCCGCCCCAAACTCTCCCTCCGAAAAACTACACACAATCTTCTTTTCCTTCATATTCAATTGAGGTGTTGCCAACGTGGTTGTTTTATTTGGCTGACTGACGTTATGATTCATTGTTGTTATTGAAGCACAACAACCATTCACCTTTACTTTTCCCCATGTCCATTAAAGCTGGGTGGACTAAGGATCCCAAACTTAAAAAAAAAAACAGTCTTCAGGATTCAAACCCCGGACCTTCGGTTCTGTTGCTAAGCGCTTTAACACTCTGTCTACTTATAATGTCACTTTAATGCCAGGAACATTATCTGCATAAGTCACAGAGACTTTTATTGAAATAGTGTTAGCTGTTAGAATCAGTTTGACTCCCAGGGGAGCATAGGACTGCTAGAATCATTTTAGAAAGTGATACATTTGTATTTCATTCTTAGGATTTATACTTTACTTATAGTCTTCTTATTGTTTAATTGTTAATTATCTAGAGTATATTTATTAATTATTATTTATTGTTTACTTACTGTTTAAATGTTGTTTACTTATTATTAACTTGTTGTCTTCCAATAGTTTTTTTATTGTCTTGTCACGTATTACGAATTGAATTCTACTTTTTAAAATGGCTTGCCTAGGGGAACGTGACAATAGAAAAGCAGTTGTGTCACTTATCTTAAGTCTGAATTTAATCAAAGACTTACAATGAATAACAAAAAAAATGACACAAGAAATCGGAAGGTAAACTATCAACTTAATGTTTAATCAAATATAAAGTTACAAGAAAGAAAAAATAAACATTTACTCAATACAGAATTGATGTGTTGACCAAAACCCTTTTACAAAAATGGCATGTAAAAATATTACAATACAAGAGTTTGAAAATGTAATTACAAATACAAGCAAGCAAGGCCTTAAAAAAATATTAACTTACACGATCAAGTGGTATACCACGCACGGGTCACGCAATGTCTCCGCTATTCTGTCTCACGGCTGTCTCCGTATGTCTGTCTGTCAACGTCACGCGGGCGGTCTTTTTATAATCTACCGCGCGTCGACCTCAAGACAAATCCAGTGATTTCTAGAACCAAATACGTCATCAATTTCCCAGATCTAGAACGCTCTTCAAAGAGACAGAAAAAAAAACACCCTCCTTTCAACCAGAGGTACACACACAGGTCAAGGACCGGTCACTGTCTGTGTGGCTTGACGAATAAAAAAAAACTTATTACACAAGGGGCAGACAACCTACCCGTCTCTCGACCGCAACAGGTCAACGAAAGAAAAAAAAACAACGCCTAGATACGTAACACCTCCCTCCTAAAAATAAAAAGTTTACATTTCCACGAAATGGAAATCTTTTTAGAATTAAAAAAAAAATATTTACATTACAGAATGTATTTATCATGATATATATATAAAAAAAAAATACATCAAAATACTTTTTACAATCTAGACAAGGCATCGGCGATAACATTTTCGCTGCCTTTTATGTGTTTAAGATCTAGGTTGTACTCTTGTAAAAATAAACTCCACCTGAGAAGTCGTTGGTTCTTGCCAGACATTTTGTGGATAAATGTAAGGGGATTGTGGTCAGTAAATACAACCAGTGGCCATCTGGACCCACTGATATAAAAATCAAAGTGTTGTATAGAAAGAATCAACCCAAGACATTCTTTTTCCACAGTAGAATAATTTCTTTGATGTCTATTAAATTTCTTGGAAAAGAAACAAATAGGATGCTCTACTTGGAAATTATCTTCTTGGTAAAGGACTGACCCAACACCTGTGTCACTGGCGTCAATAGCTAACCTAAAAGGTTTTCCGAAGTCAGGAGCCATCAAAATGGGGGAGCTAGATAATATCTGCTTAATTTGGTTAAAGGCTTTCTGACATTCATTCGTCCAAGTAAATCGGACATTCTTTCTCAGGAGGTTTGTTAAAGGACTGGCAATGACAGAAAAATTTTCGCAAAATTTTCTATAATATCCAGACATTCCCAAAAATCTTCGGAGTTGTTTCCGATCAGCAGGAATAGGGAAAGCTTGGATAGCTTCTACTTTGGCCATTACAGGTTTCACCTGGCCTTGTCCTACAATATGGCCTAAGTATTGGAGGGAAGCCTGGCAAAAATCACTCTTACTCAGGTTTACAGTAATTTTTGCATGTAACAGTTTAGTAAAAAGACAATGCAGTTGTTTACAATGGCTAGAAAAATCTTGGCTAAAAATTACTACATCGTCTATGTATGCGTGGCAATTCTCCATGTCAGCAAGCAGGGCATTTATCATTCTCTGGAAAGTGGCAGGAGCATTCTTCATGCCAAATGGCATCACTTTGTATTGGTACAGACCATCAGGGGTGACAAAGGCAGAGATTTCCTTTGCCCTATCAGTCAGGGGAACCTGCCAATAACCTGAAAGTAGGTCTATTTTGGTGATGTACTTAGCGTCACCAATACGATCTATGAGATCGTCTATCCTAGGGATAGGAAACGAATCGGTCTTTGTTACAGCATTTACCTTACGGTAGTCTGTACAAAAACGATAAGTCTTGTCCTGTTTAGGTATCAAGACACATGGGGAGCTCCAGCTACTGGAACTTGGTTCAATGAGGTCATTTTCAAGCATATACTTGATTTCTGACCTAAGTATGGCAAGTTTTTCAGGGTTGACCCTGTAAGGATGCTGCTTGACTGGAGTAGCCTCGCCAACATCTACATCATGCATTATAACATTAGTCTGTTTTGGTACATCAGAAAAAATGTCATTAAATTCATTAATGAGCTTCATGATAACTGGCCTTTCTGTCGAAGACAGATGAGACAGTTTTACATCCAAATTCTGTAATATAAAAGAATTAGGTATTTTGTATTGTCCAAATTTCTCCTTTACAATATCATCATCAATAGGAGAAACATGGCTATTTGAACAACTTTTGACTGTATTTAAAACACAATTACTCTTCTCTGAGTGATCTGGCCGAGATACATAAGGCTTCAGCATGTTTATATGACATAGCTGAGTCTTTTTCCTACGGTCAGGAGTTTTGATTGTGTAATTGAGGTCACTAATTTTGGTCTCAATTTCATAGGGACCAAAGTATCTGGCTTGCAAGGGTTGACCTGGTATGGGCAAAAATACAAGCACCTTATCCCCGGGAGAAAAGTTTCTAACACGGGCCTTTCTATCATACCAGCGTTTCATGCTGGATTGGGTGTTTTGTAAATTATTTTTGGCCAGAACACAAGCATCATAAAGTCTAGTTTTAAACTTAATTACATATTCTACAAGTCCTTCAGTGGCTGTTGGTGACAACAAAGTCTCTTTTATACATTTCAAGGGACCGCGCACCGAATGGCCAAAGACTAAGTCAAAAGGGCTGAATCCCAACGATTCCTGGACGGATTCACGGGTTGCAAACAGCAGCATGTGGATTCCTTCGTCCCAGTCTTTTTCGTGCTCAAAGCAATAGGTTCGGATCATGTTCTTGAGAGTCTGATGGAATCGCTCAAGAGCGCCTTGCGACTCGGCATGATACGCACTCGACATGCAGTGTTTGATGCCCAACTGAGTCATGACTTGCTTGAAAAGATTGGCCGTGAAATTCGTTCCTTGGTCCGATTGGATGGACTTTGGTAGACCAAATAGAGTAAAGAACTTGATTAAGGCCTTCACAATGTTTGATGCTTTTATGTTCCTTAGAGGAATAGCCTCAGGAAAACGAGTTGAAGCACACATAATGGTCAACAGGTATTGATTGCCAGCTTTTGTCCTTGGGAGAGGACCAACACAGTCAATAAGTACTCTGCTGAAAGGTTCTTCAAAGGCTGGAATCGGCTTCAGAGGAGCAACAGGGATCTTTTGATTTGGCTTGCCAACCATCTGACAGGCATGACAGGATCGGCAGTACTGGATGACATCTTTCTTCAAACGTGGCCAGAAGAAGTGTGACATAATCTTGTGGTATGTCTTGTGGATGCCGAGATGACCTGACATTGGTGTGTCATGAGCCAGATTCATGATGTACGCTCGGTATCTTTCTGGTAACACGATTTGATGGCATATTCTCCATTCTTCTTCGTTGGATGCGTCTGGAGGTTTCCATTTCCTGAAGAGCATATCATCTTGGATGTAGTAGCACGTTGATGCTAGCTCTGCCTCTTGTGATGTCATTGCGGTTTCTCGGAGTTTGGCGAGCTCTGGATCCTTCTTTTGGTCCTCAATCAACTGTTTTCGAGTTGATGCCGGCTTTTCAGAATTTGGCGTTGGTTCTTCTTCAAGAGAAGCAAAGAATGTGGTGCTCAAGTCCACATCATCTTGGTTACTGTTGGCTTTGATGACGTTTTCTTCTTGAGATGCTTTCAACCTCATTGCCCTTGTTACTGCACACGCTGGATATAACTCTAGGTCTTCCTCGGGTGTGGCAGATAAGTCGGGTGTTTGAGTGACGATGGGTTCGGCTATCACCTTTCCACCTGCTAAGTCATTGCCTAACAGCAACGAGATGCCTTCCAATGGTAATGTTGGTCGGACACCTACAACAACCGGTCCAGTAATGAGATTTGACTTTATGTCGATTAGATGTAGAGGCACATCTATACATCCAAGCTCTACGCCTCGTAACAGGATGCTCTTCCCAGTCGATGATGATTTAGAAAAGGGCAAGATACCCTCTAAAAGTAACGATTGTGAGGCACCTGTGTCTCTCAAAATGGTGATAGGTCGTAGACTTGTAGAATCACCGGGTAGTGATACAAATCCTTCCGAAATGAAAGGCTTAAAATCCTCTAATAAAACATCAATTTTGGTTGATGCAGACTGGACTTGGGTCGAACTCTCGCTGGAGTCATTGACATCTCTAGGAGACGCAGTGGAGAAACTCTTTCTTGAGTCAGTAGAACATCTTGTGGATGTATTTGGAGAACTCTTGATGGAGTCATTGGAACATCGGGGTGATGTCTTATGGGAACTCTTGATAGAGTCATGGGAACATCGGGATGATGTATTATGGGAACTCTGGATAGAGTCATTGAAACATCGGGGTGATGTCTTATGGGAACTCTTGATAGAGTCATGGGAACATCGGGATGATGTATTATGGGAACTCTGGATAGAGTCATTGGAACATCGGGGTGATGTATTAGGTAAACTCTTGTTTGAGTCATTGGAACATCGGCTTGATGTATTTGAAAAACTCTTGTTTGAGTCATTGGAACATCGGCTTGATGTATTTGAAAAACTCTTGTTTGAGTCATTGGAACATCGTAAAGATGAATTTGAAGAACTCACTGTTGAGTCATTTGAACACCGTGGAGACATTTTCGGAGAGTCTTGTACAGTCAATACATTTGAAACAGGTGGTGTCGAGGTATTCTTGATATGACTTGAGGATGAGGGAGTAAACCTCGACGACCACTGTACTGTGCAAGCGCTGACTTTTGAAGGAGCTTTTTCGTTTCTCTTCCTCAGTTTCCAACAATCGTCAACTTTATGGCCTTCTCGTTTGCAGTAGGAACAAGTAGCTTTACTTGTAGTAGGTTTTCTGTCATTTGTACTGCTGTTCTTGATGGAGTTGCTAGCAATGGACTCAGGCTGTTTGACTTGTTTTGGCTTGACATCCGTCGTATACTTGGCAAATTGATGTGATATTATATAATCGTCTGCCAACACTGCAGCCTTGTGCACATCTTCCTCGCCACGATCAGCTATATGCGTACGGACGTCCAGCCGCACACAACTCTTGAACTCTTCCATCAGCATTAGGTTCTTGAATTTTGCAAAGTCGGTGCCGATTTCCCTGGAAGTGAGCCATTTCTCAAAGCGTCGCTCCTTTTCCCGCAGGAATTCTACATGGGTTTGGCCATCCGATTTGCGACAATCCCTGAACTGCTTTCGGTAAGCTTCCGGAACAAGTTCATATGCCTTAAGAATTAAGGCCTTAACAACATTATAATCTTTTTGTTGTTCAATGGTCAAAGAACAAAATACCTCTGCAGCTCTACCAGTCAAAACTGTTTGCAGCAAAGTGGGCCACAAGGTTTCAGGTACATTAAAATTTTTCACAGCAAGTTCAAATTGTGGAAAATAATTGTCAATTGTGGCTTCGTTAAAGCGTGGAATTATTTTCAAAAATTTTATTGCTTCAGCAGTATGACTGGCAGGGGAAGAATCTGGTCTTACATTAGCAGCTAACTCTAATTTTTTTAACTCTATTTGTAATTTCATTTCCATTTCTTTCTGCTCTAATTCTTTTTGTTTAATTTCCTTCTGGGCTTCTATTTCCATTTCTTTCTGCTCTCTAGCCGCTGCAAGCTCTAATTCTTTTTGTGCGGCCTGTTGTTTAATTTCCTTCTCTTTTAAAGCTAACTGGGCTTCTATTTCCATTTGTTTTAATTTTATCTGAAGTTCTAAATCTGATTTACCCTCATCGGGTCTAAGGGTTTCTAAAAGGTCTTCAGAAAACACTTCCTCGTCTACATAATGGATTACAATGTTATCTCTGATTTCTTGTTTAAGGGCATTTGATTTTATTTTTAACCCTAAATGTTTAGAAATAAGGACCAGTTCCTTCCTAGTAAAAGCATCAAGCTCTTCCACAGAGGGATTTGCAAGAAAAACCTGAATATCCATGACTAACTAACAACTATTACAAGCAAAAAAAAATGTATACAATGTAAATATACAGTACAAAATCAGTACAACAAAAAACCTTAAGAGAGTTTGGTCAATACTATTGATACTTTACTTCCGACTCTTTGACACAAAAATTTTTTGTTAAAGTCAACTTCGCCTTTACAAAATTACTCAAGTAAGACGAAAATAGGTTCAGAAAAATATCCCGGACGAGCCCCCAAACTTCTTTTGTCACGTATTACGAATTGAATTCTACTTTTAAATGGCTTGCCTAGGGGAACGTGACAAGAGAAAAAAGGTAGTTGTGTCACTTATCTTAAGTCTGAATTTAATCAAAGACTTACAATGAATAACCAAAAAAAAAATGACACAAGAAATCGGAAGGTAAACTATCAACTTAATGTTTAATCAAATATAAAGTTACAAGAAAGAAAAAATAAACATTTACTCAATACAGAATTGATGTGTTGACCAAAACCCTTTTACAAAAATGGCATGTAAAAATATTACAATACAAGAGTTTGAAAATGTAATTACAAATACAAGCAAGCAAGGCCTTAAAAAAATATTAACTTACACGATCAAGTGGTATACCACGCACGGGTCACGCAATGTCTCCGCTATTCTGTCTCACGGCTGTCTCCGTATGTCTGTCTGTCAACGTCACGCGGGCGGTCTTTTTATAATCTACCGCGCGTCGACCTCAAGACAAATCCAGTGATTTCTAGAACCAAATACGTCATCAATTTCCCAGATCTAGAACGCTCTTCAAAGAGACAGAAAAAAAAACACCCTCCTTTCAACCAGAGGTACACACACAGGTCAAGGACCGGTCACTGTCTGTGTGGCTTGACGAATAAAAAAAAACTTATTACACAAGGGGCAGACAACCTACCCGTCTCTCGACCGCAACAGGTCAACGAAAGAAAAAAAAACAACGCCTAGATACGTAACAG
>JAZGLO010000691.1:0-42249 GCA_036873155.1 Biomphalaria sudanica
ACCCAGAAAAATGTCAGTTGTTAAGAGTAACAAAAAAACTAAAACAAATTAATTCCACTTATCTTATTCATGGCAAACCAGTAACACAGACTAAAAACGCAAAATACCTAGGTGTTATAATAAATGAAAAACTGTCATGGAATCCACATATTGATGAAACTATATGTGAGCAGGTCAGGGGAGGCGCACTACTGGGTGAGGCCCTTAGCTGTTGTTACTTGCTGCTCAACATTTGAATTTACCAACAGTAGGCAGGTGGTAGCTCTACTGGGTGGGCCCAATCTGTGCACCTCGGTATGGTGACCAAGGGGCTAGAGTAGCCTAAGCAACCAGACAGCACAATTAAACTAAGCTAAACTAAACTAAACTAACTAAAGCAAGATAACGGAACTCTAGTTTAAGAAAAATAAACAAACCGAAACTTTATTTACATAAAAATAAATGAAACAATAATAAAATATATACATTAAAATGACTAACCACCACTACTGAACCCATCAACTAACTAAAACCCTCTAAATCTACACCACTACAAACACTAACAAACTAACCAACTATCTAATACCAACTGATTAACCCAACTATCTAGCTAAATCACTACAACACTACACTAGTACCTACAGAAACAAAATAAATCTACAACAGCTGCAGTGCAGTGGCAGCAGCTATGCAGTTATGCAGTAGCAACAGCTATGCAGCTGCAGTACAGCTATGCAGTTACAGTTTAGTAGCAACAGCTATGCAGCTGCAGTGCAGCTACTATGCAGTAGCAGCTATGCAGTTACAGTGCAGCTATGCAGTTACAGTGCAGTAGCAACAGCTATGCAGTTATGCAGTAGCAACAGCTATGCAGGAATTATAGCAGGCGGTCCCAGCCGAAATAGCACTACACAAAACTAAATCTACACAAACACCACTGTCCGCACTGACCACTGGTCGAGACAAAAAGAATTCAACGTGGTCCCGGAGCCAGCTATAACTGGTCAGCGCGAACGTATCGGAGAGCATGACGTCACACTAATTATTTAAAACTAAACTGGACTACCTATTTCCCTAATTTGTACCTAGCCGTACACAACAATAAAACCTAGCAAATTACTACAGACACGGACTACAAAACATTATATACCAAATTAAACGGCATTAAAAAGAGAATCTTAAAATTTAAACTTATAAAAATACAAAAAGGAATATAAAAAGTTATTTCTATTCTAAACTCATATGGGGGCTCTATACCGTTTACAGACCTGCACATAAACTGATATAAAAAAATAACAACTAATCCAACACTAATGCCAAAGACAAAAATAAGCAGAACTAACCTGGGACAAAAAATAGAAAATAACATCCACAGCTCTAAGGCTAGTTAACTATTTTAAAAACTACTTTTCCTCTACGGGTAAAACACAAATAACAGAAAAAGACTAAAACTAGCAGAAAGTTATAAATAGCGGAAACTACAAAATAATCAGCACTGAACTATAAAAATTAAAAAGGACACTAAATCACAAACATCATAGCCCTGGCCTATGTAAATAATATAAATTAAATTAGATCTAGGAGCGCAAGCTCACATTCACCCCCGCCCGAAACTTTTGCGTCCCCGCAAAACAAAATACACAAAATGCAAAACATAAAACATTGATACTGTAGAAAAAATAAAAATGAATTCATACTAGGGAAGGGAGAACTATAACCATAGCTCTCAGTACTAAAAATACATTAACACTAATAAATGGCTTCACAAGTGGCAAAGCTTACAACTGAAAACAATCAGTTATAAAATGAAACTGAAAATAAATAATAAAAATACAGGTAATGCAAAACATAAAACATGACATCTTAAACAAATGGAAAAAAAAAATATAATCAAAACTATATGGTTAGAGCAAATGACGCCCCAGCCAAACATGACACGCTTAGTCACACAGGCTAAAACAAAGTCACACAGACTTACACTAAGCCACCAAGGCTTCAAACAGGTCCATAGTCACGCAGACTTATGGTGAGCCACTAAAGGCTTTTCTAGGGTCACACAGACCAGAACAAAATAAAACATGACATAGCTGACATGTTCAGCCATATGGCAACACACAAAAAATAGTAACACACAAATCGTCATAACACTAACCTGAGGTTAATGTGTTATAACCTAAACACAGGGCATCTAACATAGTGGTGGTAAGACATAGAAAATAAAAAATACAAGGACCACTGTCAGACAAATCAGCTTAACACGACATTAATGAGTACCTTAAGTACTTCAAAAAAGTCAAACAAATTAACTACCTATATAAAAAACATTACCTGCCTTCCAAAGGCAACTACAAAAACCATTACATGCCTCCCAAAGGCAACACAGAATACTGCAATATACCATTATCTTCAACTTAGTCATGGCCTCCAAGGCAAAATAATATTATCGAGTACCTTGACGGCAACATCGAAAATTACATGACTAGAAAAAGGTACATCAGCATACCACAATCAAGCACAATATTGGCTCTTGAGCGCCCAATAAAGACTTTATACTATCAACTACTGGGTTGCAACACATGCAAACACCACTAGTCAAGCATACATGGAAATACAAAAAAATATATTTTAAAAAAATCTTTAAAAAAATACATCATAAATATAACACAACAAAACAATATTAAACATGCGAAAACATAGCCATACAAAGAAAAGTTTACAACAAACAAAACAAAAAAAGGACTAAAAACTAAAGATCCAGCCGGGTAGGTTGTCTTCGCCTTCTGGAGGACCTCCTTGGCAATTCCGGTGGGTCTGTCAATGCTGGAGCAGGGATGGGCTGTGGCTGTCTGGGTGCACCAGGCATGGGGATCTTGTAGACAGAGTAGCTGACCCCCGGACTTGGGGACCTTTCATATCGGACTTCCAGTGGCTTGGGCGGAGGTTGGACAGCAGCTACCTGGGGAACATACAACTTTAGCTGTGTTCCAGACACACGTCGGATGAGATGTTTGTCCAACGACTGTACAGTGAAGTACATATCACTTTCTGGGGGGACAGCTAACACAGTGTAGACCGTGGGCCTGTACCGGTCAGAGATCTTGTTGTGGCCAGCCACAAGCTGTCTTAGAACAACTAGATCTCCAATAACAACCCGGGTGGTGAGGGAAGAGGCTACCCTGTGGTCTTGTTGTGCAGCAACTTCCCAGTTAACCATAGTGGCGTGCTCATGTAGAGCCTTTAGTCTTTATGACCAACTTCCTTTTTTTCTGAAGCAAAGGGGCCCACACCTGGGGCAGCCTATGAGATTTACTGTTAGGTCTCTTCACCAGGTCAAGAACAGGACCAATGCTTGGGTCTCCTGCTTGCGCCGAATGCATCTCCTGGTCTGTCTGGGGCCCACATCTCTCTGCAGGCATGGGAGAGCTGCAGACTTGTCTCCTCTCAGATCACTCCTCCGAGGCACCTCAACTTCAGCCTGGGACCGCTGCATCCTTCCTGCTGCTGCTGCCATTCTGCCGACCTAACCTAACCTAGCAACCCTAACACTAACCCATAACAACAAATACTAACTACCTCCGCACAACAACAACTTCCTAGAACTAAACTAAACTAACTAAAGCAAGATAACGGAACTCTAGTTTAAGAAAAATAAACAAACCGAAACTTTATTTACATAAAAATAAATGAAACAATAATAAAATATATACATTAAAATGACTAACCACCACTACTGAACCCATCAACTAACTAAAACCCTCTAAATCTACACCACTACAAACACTAACAAACTAACCAACTATCTAATACCAACTGATTAACCCAACTATCTAGCTAAATCACTACAACACTACACTAGTACCTACAGAAACAAAATAAATCTACAACAGCTGCAGTGCAGTGGCAGCAGCTATGCAGTTATGCAGTAGCAACAGCTATGCAGCTGCAGTGCAGCTATGCAGTTACAGTGCAGTAGCAACAGCTATGCAGCTGCAGTGCAGCTACTATGCAGTAGCAGCTATGCAGTTACAGTGCAGCTATGCAGTTACAGTGCAGTAGCAACAGCTATGCAGTTATGCAGTAGCAACAGCTATGCAGTTATGTAGTAGCAACAGCTATGCAGGAATTATAGCAGGCGGTCCCAGCCGAAATAGCACTACACAAAACTAAATCTACACAAACACCACTGTCCGCACTGACCACTGGTCGAGACAAAAAGAATTCAACGTGGTCCCGGAGCCAGCTATAACTGGTCAGCGCGAACGTATCGGAGAGCATGACGTCACACTAATTATTTAAAACTAAACTGGACTACCTATTTCCCTAATTTGTACCTAGCCGTACACAACAATAAAACCTAGCAAATTACTACAGACACGGACTACAAAACATTATATACCAAATTAAACGGCATTAAAAAGAGAATCTTAAAATTTAAACTTATAAAAATACAAAAAGGAATATAAAAAGTTATTTCTATTCTAAACTCATATGGGGGCTCTATACCGTTTACAGACCTGCACATAAACTGATATAAAAAAATAACAACTAATCCAACACTAATGCCAAAGACAAAAATAAGCAGAACTAACCTGGGACAAAAAATAGAAAATAACATCCACAGCTCTAAGGCTAGTTAACTATTTTAAAAACTACTTTTCCTCTACGGGTAAAACACAAATAACAGAAAAAGACTAAAACTAGCAGAAAGTTATAAATAGCGGAAACTACAAAATAATCAGCACTGAACTATAAAAATTAAAAAGGACACTAAATCACAAACATCATAGCCCTGGCCTATGTAAATAATATAAATTAAATTAGATCTAGGAGCGCAAGCTCACATATAAAAAAATCAAACAAAGCATTAGGATTTATCAAAAGAAATTTCTATAAATCAAATAAGAACATAAAAAGCTAAAATGTTATTTAACCTTGGTTAGGCCAATAATAGAATATGCATCCTCCATTTGGGACCCCTCAACTCAAAAAAACATTAAGAAACTGGAACAGACACAAAATAGAGCAGTGAGATTCATAACAAATGAATATTCACATTTGACTAGAGTAACACCATTAGTAAAATCACTAAATTTAGAAAGCCTTCAGGACAGAAGACTCAAAAGTAAAGTAGCAAATATACATAAAACACTGAACCATAATCTTCAAATACAAAAACAAAATTTAATAAAATACTCTGAAAGACACAAAGATAAAGGCACATTCCTAATCCTATATGCTAGGACAAATTTGTACAAATACTCCTTCTTCCCTAGTGCTATTAGAGCATGGAATGTGTTGCCTGAGCTAGCCAGGAAAACCAGTGACTTGGCAGAATTTAAGTCATTGGTTAATATGCATGACTAAATGCATGACGCGTAGGACGTAATCATCTTCTTTTTTGAAGTAACGTCTGTATTATATAAGATAAGATAAGATTAGTAAAGAATGAATAAAATGCAAAGACGAATTTATTTTCTACTACAAAATCTTATTTTTCCCTTATTATCCTTATCACAACCCAGAATGGGCCCCGCGCAATCCGTTTCGCATAGGGCCCCGCAACCTGTAGGACCGGCCATGCTTTTAGACATCGAAATATATAGATTTAGAGGCCTGGTCTAGCGTAGATGCAGGGGCGGACGGCTATATGGGCAACCTGGCAAATATATATATAAGGAGCTATATAAACGACTCATCGATATGGATATTTTATTTACATTGGGACATCACAATATATTATCTTCCTTGAGCACAGCATTTTCATAAGTTCTAGACTTGGGCGGAAGTTCGTTTTCTCCTTTCTAATGCCAACATCCTTCCCAGTCTATTATAGACTTTAATAGTGAGCACCTTCTGTACTATCTAGGATGGCGGTGTGCATGGCAAGGTTATAACATCGCCCCTTTCTTAACACTTCTCTTTCGTTGGGAGCCACAGACAGCAGGGAGCGTGTTCACCTCGAAGCCAAATCTGCGCTGTTTTAAGTGCCGCTTTCTCTTTCTCCAGTGGATCAATCTGTTTTTGAAATGATGTCGTGATCGTTGCTTCAACTCTTCACGACCGGTGTCGCTGACGCTAGCCACCTGACTCATAGAGTTTATGGAGGTCACTGTTGTAGTTCCCAGGGCCGTTGTTCCAAGACGCTGCGTCAGCAGACTCCTTCAATCGACGTCTTGTGAAGAATTCGTTGTCCCACAGAAAGCCAGCAATACAGTTTGCTGGTAGCTGATCTGCCATACATTTTGCAAGTATTTCCTCTGCTACGCAGTTAGCAGGTATCTTCTCTGCCACGCAGTTTGCAGGTATCTTCTCTACCACAAATTTGCAGGTATCTTCTCTGCCACACATTTGCAAGTATACGCCTGTGTGCAGTTATCAAGATTTGAGTTTCCATCGAAGGTACTGGCAGATAGTGATCTTATAGGTCCATAGCAACAGGCTTGGACGCAGAGCCAATGTTTTTTGTTATCTGTCCGGTTCATTGAGGTACTCGTCGCGGGTATATCAGGAACATAAGTTTTAGGCAAATAAGACTTCTTTTGTCTTTTTTCTTTCAATTGAGATCGTCGTCGTGTAACACAAGTTTTGATGCTTAGGAGTATGCTATTCCTTAATGTTTCTGCTGTATGCTAAACAAACATGTCTTCTCTTGTGTTGCTTCACTTCTGCTGACGCGAATGTCGTATGGAACTAATAACTAGTGTAGCTCAGCAGACATTAGAAAACACGAGTAACTCCCTTCTCAGCAGACAATACATTTATTAATATGAAATAAAATATATATAGGCAATCCAGCCATAAGGCTCAAGGAATGACTAAACAGTAGCTTCCAGAATAATTTGTGAAATTCAACATCAAATACATTTCATAATGATACTTAATAACACTTTACTCAATGTAACAGCATTCCTTAAAGCACAAGTCCTTCCTCTCTGACGACAGTAGTGACTGCATGTCTGACCTCATGGTCAGATTCAGACCGAGAGCTTTCACGTGAATTGAACACGAACTATCCATTAGTGAACATAAGTCACTCCATGTCACAGTGATTCTCAAACAACGCTGTGAAACGTCGCAGCAATCGTTGTCACGTTTCACGTTTTGAAAGTCACACTCGCAAGACATGCCCACAACACAGTCACAAACGGCACTCCAATCCCCAGTGTCTTTGTCACCACTGTTTATACAGCCACGCTACAGTCCCGACCATGCAACTTATTCACCATCGAGTCTACAGGCAACTGCTCCTTCACCATCAAGTCTATTCCTCCCTTCGCTTGCCACACCATTTTATCAGTTCGGTCTATTTGTCCTTCCACTTGCAATACACTTTCATCTACCTTGTTTCCCATCCTGTTAATTTGTTCACGCATTGCATCAATATCTTCCCGAATCTTGCCAAGGAGCTAACAAATCTCCTGCATAATTTCAAATAGGTCGGTCTCCGGATCTTCTTCTTAATCGATCAGGGCTTGCCGGAGACGAGCTTTAAGAGCCTTCTTGCTACCACCAAGCTTAAGGGGTCGGTAACGAAGTTCCTGCTTAAGCACTTTCATTAAGAGCTGCTTTATTGCTGCCTTGGCCTTACGTTCTGCCTGCTTTACTGCCTGCCTAAATGTCTGCTGGTAGCTAGTAGCCTGCTCTGCACTAGTTAATGCTTAGTAGCCTCTGTCTAGACTCTAGATTGATGCTTTTATTGTAAATGTTATTAGGTTTAGTGAGTTTACTGTTGGGGTAATTTAGTTGATGGTTAGTTTGTTAGTGTTGCTTGTACTAGTGGTAGAATATTGTAGATTTTAGATTAGAGGGTTTTAGTTAGTGGTTGATTAGTATTATAGTTGTTTGGGTGATTAGTGTTGATTTTTGGTAGTTTCATAGGTATAGTTCTTTTATTCAACTTTAGTGTATGTATATATATGATTGATTATTGATTTATTTTTTATGTAAATAAAGTTTCATTTTTAGTATTCATTTTCAAATAAAGTTTGTCTCTTGCTTGAGTAAATTAGTATAGTTTAATTGTGCTGTCTGGTTGCCTAGACGACTCTAGCCTCTTGGTCGCAGACTGAGGAGCACAGATTGAGCCCACCCAGTAGAGCTACCACCTGCCTACTGTATAATGAATAAATGTTGAGCAGATAATAAAAGGTCTCACTCAGTAGCGCCTCCTGACCTGCTCACATTTTTCTGGTGTCAGAAGTGGGATCTGTGCTTGAGTGATCAGACGCACATAATTTTTTGAGATTAGGTTGTTGTTGTTAGGGTTTCTTTTAGGCTTTTGTTAGAGTTGTTAGGTTCAGTTAAGTAGGGTTGATTAGTTGTTTAGCAGTGTGTATATTTATTTTATTACTGTTTTTTTTTGGTCATGTAAATAAAGTGTATATAAGTTTGTTTTATAAATTTAGTTTGGTTGTTTCCTTTTAGTTTTCTTTAGTTAGTTAGTATAGTTCGTATTGTGTTGTCTGGTTACTTAGGCGACTCTAGCCCCTTGGTCGCAGACCGAGGTGCACAGATTGGGCCCACCCATTAGAGCTACCATCTGCCTACGGCTAATTGAATTAATGTTGAGCAGCTAATAAAAGGTCCATCTGGCGCCTCATGAGCTGCTCACACATCGTTATCTTCTCTTATAGTCAACATCCTTCTCAGTCTAGTCTCTAACAACCTTCGATGGCGGTCTGCAAAGCAGAGTTATACTAATATAAAGAATAGGCTGAAAAGCATCATGGTACAATAACCCTTTCAAGATCTCAAGCTGAAAGCTTGTGAGTGTTCACAAGAAATTGTTATGGAAACAAGCACAAACGATTATAAACAAACATAAACGATCTGTTATTGAGTAGTTTGTTGATGATGGATCTTCATATCCCTTGGATGTGGATACGCTGATAAGTAGCAATAACGTTTCATGCCCTTTAAAAAAAAAAATTAAATTTAAATGTTTTCAAAATTACCCAAACATCTCACATGACTGCCGGGGGGGGGGGGGCAGAGTTTGAACCCGCGACTATCAAGGCAACACTCTGGAGCAGGGGTTCTAAACCTGTGGGTCGCGTTTGCTTTTATTATGTTTCTAACGTGTTGTAACAAGCATGTTTGTACCATAGTTGATATAAATTTATATTTGTAATGTTGTAAGAAAGGAAGATAACTCTGATTACATTATTAAACGAATGTGAAACGATCGTCAAGCATCAATAAAATAAAATAAAAAATTGGGGTTGACAAATGTAGACCAAGAACACGGCCATATTGCCAAAGGATATAGAGGGCATTTTTAGTGCACGTGACTATGACGTAACATCCTTGTTTGATGGTAAACATACTTTCTAGTTAGAGTTACTTCTTTGTTTCTCTTTGATTTGATTTTTATAATTGCCATTCAAAAATAGATATGCAGACCACATCTTCGTTGTTAAAGAAAACATTTTTCAACATTTGAAATTACTGTCCATTACATGTGTTCTAACACCATAACTGGATTAAACATTTTTATACACATTTCGTGTACGTAATCACGTCGTGAAGAAATTCAATCAATTAAATACCATGTTATTAAAGGAAATAAATTCATTATGGAACAACCCGTGACCTTCGACACAAGAACGTTCAGAAAAGAAAAGAATTCCTCATTTGTAAAAGAAGTTCTCTTTGCAAATGTATGAGACCAAACAAACGTCCGAGCTTTGCCGATAGGTTTAAAGGCTGATGGGGTCAAAAAATTCAGACTAGATTCAGATGGCAAGTACCATAATTAAAACATAGCAACCCAGCTTGATGAATCTACAGACGTAAATTGTTCACAATTACTGGTTTACTTGAGATGTATACATAAAGGCGAGTTTAAAGATTAATTTTTATCTATGCAAACCTCTTGAAACTACCGCTACAGCATGTAGTGTAATTGAAAAGGTTGGTTAATTTTTGGAAAAGTAAAAGACTTCTTGGAAAAATATTTATTGTGTCTGCAGAGATGCTTCTCTAAGTATGCTTGGATGTCGGCCTGGATGTCAATGTTTGGTACAGAATAAGTCGCCATAAGAAGTCATCGTAACTCACAGTATCATTTATCGACATATATTAGCAACGAAAACACTGCCACAAGTATTGCATCAATATCAATGCAGCTAAATATGATTTCTATTTCTCGTCATTTAAAATTTCTGGATCAATTGTTTGCTATCATTTTTTTTTAGCGACTTTCTCTTCCATTTGCAAAAAACATATTTTTGTGTATCGTGGTTTTTCTGCCTGTTTGTTATCAAGTCTAAATACAGAAATAAACTCAATGCAGAAGATATAAATTCCTTGTAAAAAAAAACAACTCCTCAGTCTTCGCTCTAACTGTGGCGTGTTTGAAAAAACATTTTGCAGCAATGTAGCTACTGTATCAAATACTACGTTTTTTCATGCTTAGCATTACTTTTCAAATTGTGTTATGTTTGCAACATGAATATTATAAACACGCAATAGAAAAGGAAACAAATAAAAGTCATAAAAGATACACAATGTTTTTAAATATAAGCACAACTTTATTTTACTCCAAATAAAGCTCCCACTATATTCAGTTTCTAACAATGGAATGAACATCATGGAAATCAGATATGTACATTTTGATAACAAGTTAAATCACATTTACTTAAGTCTATGAACGAAAAATTTTTATGGTTAAGGGTCGCCACCTGGTGGGAAAATTGTATTAGGGGGTAGCGGAGCTAAAAAGGTTGAGAACCGCTGTTGTAAGCCTACGTTTGCATACATGCGTTTAGTTTACGCTACATCATAAAACTTTAATTATTATGTAGGCAGAAAAAAAAGGATGATTTCATATGGCAAGCAAGATGTGTGCCGGATCTATGTAATGTCTATGTATGCACTGGCGGATCCAGCGACCTTAGGTTGAGAAGGCCTACAATTTTTACTTATTTTTAATTATTTAAAATTTAACTAACTTTTATATTATATATCATTCCGCACTCACTGGTTTATACGGAGGCCAATTTCGAGTGCCTCTCTATCTTGTCCGCCATTTCGTGTACGTAATTACTTGTAGACCCGAGTAGAGCAACGCCGTCAGCAAAGTCCAAGTCCGTCTTTCGATTCTTTTCACGCCATGGAATACCAAAGGGCATCTAATTCATCGCTCACCTCGTCATGCAGTCGATAGCTTGAAGGAAGAGGAAGGGAGACAAGATGCACCATTATCTCACACAGGTCTCGATGCTAAAAAACTATTGCTGTTCCTTCTTCTGTTTTAATGCAGCAACTAGATTGACTCCAGGTGTCGTAGGATCTGGATGAATTTTAGATGGATGCCATAGTCTCTAACTATTTTCCATAGTGATTCTCAATGAACACTATCTAACGCTTTAACTTATCTTATATAATACAGACGTTACTTCAAAAAAGATGATTACGTCCTATGCGTCATGCATATTAACCAATGACTTAAATTCTGCCAAGTCACTGGTTTTCCTGGCTAGCTCAGGCAACCCATTTCATGCTCTAATATCGTTAGGGAAGAAAGAGCATTTGTACAAATTTGTCCTAGCATATGGAACGAAGAATGTGCCTTTATCTTTGTGTCTTTCTGAGTATTTTATTAAATTTTGTTTTTGTATTTGAAGATTATGGTTTAGGGTTTTAGGTGAATTGCTACTTTACTTTTAAGTCTTCTATTATGAAGGCTTTCTAAATTTAGTGATTTTACTAAAGGAATTACTCTAGTCAAATTTGAATATTCGTTTGTCTGTTAAAGTCTACGAAACTTATTGTCACGTACACAGTATCTATTTTTAGCTCGTCAATTACCTCGGGTTTTTTCTCACGTGGAGATATGTTAATTAGTGTAACTTGGGCTGCATTTATTGGTTGCAATGAGCTACGTGGGACGTGACATAGCTGGAGCCCGGGAAAAGATTATGGTTTTTTGGGCAGTCATTGTATGGAACTTGGAAGTGAAACATCTACTAAAGCTTTGTATTAGAACTCAATTATATTTGTGTAGATCTATCATTTTATTCAAGTACGTTTAACCATTGTAATTATTTGTGAATAGCTTTTTCAAGTTCTGAATTAAAGTAATTGTTTTAGACGAAGAGAAGTTATCAACTAGATCTAGCTACTTCTATACTTCATCTTATTAAAAGAAGATTTCAAGATCATCGGCAATCACGATCATCGTTAGTGTGATACAGGTCAAGATAATCTTCAAGGTGACATCTATCATTGCATCTTCATAGATCTTGACATCTGACATCCACATTAATTGATGATTGTGATACTTATCATTAGGCGTTTTTGGTATTCTAATTGGTATTTGTTCTATGATATTTGCTCTTCACTGAGCCTCCCATCTACAAACTGTTGAAGCCGTCTCAACAAAACAATACTAAGAACTTTGCAGGGACAGAAAGAAGGATGGTTGGCATTTTAGCCGGAGCTTACATTTGCCACTGACTTGATGTGAGCTAATATCCGCTCCTCTGCGGGTCCACACATCCAATCAGTAGCGGCCCTAGATTTCCTTGTCACCTTTATTTTCTCAATCCAGATCAGTTCTCATTAACTAGGACTTGTTGCTCAACATTTTAGAAGCCTTCCCGGCATCTATATAATATCAATTACCATGCAAGCTCTGAACATTTTTGGTTTCAATTTCCGTTTAGTTTCGGTCGTTGTTACGAGGCTATCATTGTACAATAGGTCGCGGCGGCCCTGCTCCTAAATAACAATTTCTTATTCTCTTAAGTTTTGCATGTCAAATGTTTCTGACGTCATGACCTGTGACGGGGCAACGAACTATTGGTCTACACAAGTCGTAGGCCTACTCTAACGACTGGTCTGGATTGAACCAGTTCATGTGCTCTACGGTTATTTCGGTCAATCAACATCCAGAAAGTTTGAGGATGACGTATTCTTTTCTTTTTTTTGTCAATAGACTACTGTGCAAAAGTGTGCATAGACATCGGGTGGCTGTGGGAAAATCCGTGTTTAAAAAAAAGCAAGCAAACAAAACATCGGGAGTATTTTTTTTTCATTATTTATTTTGAAAGCCCGTGGTATAGTCCTTCCACGAAAGTCAGATGTTTTAAAAGAACATCAATTAGCCTTCGGCATTTGGACCGAGCATCGAGAGAGAAGAAACATAATATTATTATTAGTGCAAAGCAACAAGTCAGGAAAATTCAGGTTCTCCTACGTAATTAATAGTTACTTTCCGACTCCAGCTTAGCAGAAATGATTATTATCTTATTTGCTCATTGTTTCTGAATCATTAGTTACGTTTATTAACCTTAAAAGACGAAATATTTCATGCAGAATATTTACAATGCAGTATGCAATTAGTGAAAGGCCAATAGTATGGTACCTACGTAAGGTACTATGCTTAGTAGCAAAAATAAAACTCAGGGTGATCGCCATGTTTTTTTGTGTATTTGTGTTTAAACTATGAGAAACCAAACGCTCACCATCATCACTGATGTTATCTGCAAAGCCATAGGGTTGGATTACGTATTCAAAGTCAGTTCGGTTGCGATTGATTTTGGCGTTAAAGTCTCTCATCAGTCATGGCTGGGTGTTTCATCAAGTGTGGTTTGAAGCTGATTATAAATGTTATCCTTGATGGTATCTTCTGCATTCTCTGTCAAGGCATATACTTGGAAGTGATTTTGATTTGGTTTGTTTGGGGTCGAGCTGTAATAATGCAGTCGATGACTGGCTACTAAGCAATTAGCGACGTGGTTGCTATTTTGGACATGATGAATCGTGTCCTGAGTAGGCCTATATTATGCTCTAATCACCATTGGCAATTTGTCCATCGCATCTCACAGATTTCATGGATGTCCATCCATAAGCTAACTCTTTTAAAAGTTAGGCCAATTTACCGTATTGGTTCAGGGTTCTAACGTTCCCTATACCAATTAGTGTCGATTTTTTTTTTTGCATTGAATGGCTTGCCATGTTTGGGGCATAGGGCATCCTGTTGGGTATTGGCCGCCTCGCCACATGTAAAATTATCTTTATGTTTAAAGTTTGCCGTTTATGTAGCAATGGATGTTTTACAGGGTGGGGTCGCTAGCCCCACGACAAACCCTCCTCCTTTCTCACCTGGGCTTGGAACTGTTTTACATTTCTAGAACAATCGTTATAGTTGCTTTTGATCTACGTGTCCATGAAGTTGTGACTTGAATAGAGAAATTATTTAAAAAACCATCTTTTTTATGTTATGTCGTGTCTCATCTTCATATGACATGGAGGCCAATAAGAGGAAAGCGCAAACAGGGACGTCCTCGTATAAATTGGCGCTACACTTTCATGGAGGATCTCAGAGCAGTGGACACCGGCTTCAGACATTACCAGTGACAGATCTAAATGGCGACAGCTTGCCGCCCGATGCGCCGAGGGCGGATCTAAATCCAAGTAAGCCTCTCATATCTAAATTTCAATCATAAGTCCTAAATGAAAACAAAGGGAGGGGCGGTACTTCATAAAACGTTTCCCCTCCTGCCGTGAAGAGAAAGAGATGTAATTATAGTCCCTTTAGCAGATGTACCTGGAAGTGTGCAGTATATGCCATCGTCTCCTATCCCCTTTGCGTAAGTCGTTCCTCGTTGTGGAAGTATGTATGGTGACAATATGTAGGCTAAGTAATTTAAGATTTAAATGATATAGCGCTGTTAACAAACATAATGTAGGCTCAAGGCTATAAAATAAAATAACAGACATTAGCAATAGAGTTAAAAAGACAAACTAATCTTTAAAAAAAAAATTTTCAACAGACACGTCTTAATGCTCATCTTGACTAGTGAAGCTTTTTGTTTGAGATCTACGAGGCCATTCACTAAAATGTGTCCATTTCTTTTCTTTCTCTCATCATACACACACACACTCAAATAATTGCTGGTATCACAGTGTAGGATTACAAGCTTGCCAATAAATACATGTCCTTTACTAAAAGCTGATGAAACACTTTTTCTTGTTGCTTACTCATGGGTTGTTATACCGAGATTGATACAAAGCAACATCGTTTTGATTCCTAATCAGATTTTAAATTAGATCTGCTGAAAATATTTATTGGGCTTAATGAAAAAAAGGGAATTGAAAAAAAAAATTCTTTGTTTGTGCAAAACTTTTTAGTAATTTTAGAACAAGATAAAAATACTATTTCCATGTGCAATTTACAGCACTGAAAGTAAAAATGCAATTTAGGCTTTCAACTAAAGTCTAAAAGTAGTTTATTTTAATGTCCTTAAAAAAATCTTGGTAATGTATACAAATGTTGTTTTATCTTTGAACACATGCTTTTTGAGGATGTAGGCCTAAATAGATAAAGACAGACATTAAATATATATCTTAATAAAAATGTTTTTATAATTTGAGTTTTTATAATATTCTTTTTTTTTTGTAGTTTTTAAATTGTTTTACTTCACACAATTTATATATACTTTTCTTGCAGTTACTATTAATATTATAGATAATGGCCTACTACTTCTTATGTTATCTATAAAGGGTCTGAATTATTAGAGCTACAACAACATAGGCCTAATTCAATAACTAACTACAGGGTATTAACAAATCAATGAAAGCAAGTTTTAGGGTTTTAATCAAAATGTCAAACAATGATGTCCTGTGGAAGTCGACCTTCGGGCATTCTACGAACTTGGCCAAGCCAGCCAAGGCGTCTGCTGCTGATAACAGAGCGGATGTCCTGGCACCCTGCTCTTTGTAGCACTTCCTCATTGGTTATCTTATCTTGCCACCTTATTTTAAAGATCCGCCTTAGGCATCGGAGGTGGAAAACATTCAGCTTTTTTTCCTGCCATGAGTAGGTTGACCATGTTTCACTTCCGTACAGCAAGGTGCTCAACACACAGGTCCGGTAGACTAGGGTTTTAGTACTGATAGTCAGCAATATGTTGTCCCAGACTCTTTTCTGCAGCCGTGACATGGTGGCCATTGCCTTGGCTATCCTGTTGTTTATGTCTTTATCCAGTAGAGTGTTGATGGATATGATGGAGCCAAGGTAACAAACGTGATCAACAATTTCTAGTGGTTGGCCATTAATGCTTACTTGAGGTGCAGTGTTTGTGTTTTGGACAAGTATCTTAGTCTTGCTTTGACTGATGTTTAAGCCGAACTTCTGGCAAGCAGCAGATAATTTGTCAACCAGGCACTGTAGCTGAATATCAGAATCAGCCACAATAGCTGCATCATCAGCATACAGTATGGCGATCTAATAGAAGGCAGGAGAGCCGCTGGTGGCCCACTTTTACGTTATACGGATGTATGCAAACGCGACATGAAGCTCTTCAAAATCGACACTGGCAACTGGGAAGAGGTGGCACTGGACAGAACCTCATGGAGAGAGAGCAGAAAGGAAGGGTCAAAGATTGCAGATGCCATACACAACAGAAGCAGAAAGAAGGGTGAAAATGCAACGGCGCCTGGTGATTATATATGCCCAACCTGCGATCGCAGCTGTGTATCAAGGATTGGCCTCTTTAGTCACACAAGAAGTTGCAAAGGGAAAAGATCGTCTCTCGAGACGTAAAATGCCACAGAGACAAAAAAAACAAAAAAACAATGATATATATGTATATATTTTGAATGAGCATGTGCATAGAGTTCAAAATGAATAATTTAAATGAACAAAAGCTTTATTAAAGTTATAGTTTTAAATAAATCAAGTCATTTTGAAAACTAAGTTAACATAATGTGAAATTGAAAAAAAAAGTTTTTATTTTCAGTTGTGAATTTACTTCATTCACTATAACTACTTCTCAGTCTGATCATCTTCACTGATTAGAACACAAAGTTCTCAAAAAAAAAAAAAAACTTTTTTTACAGGAGCTGAATGCTATATAACATCTAATCATAGCTGCATGAAGGTACCAAGGTTATTGAGAGAAGAAGATGAAGAAAATATACCAAAACAGATAAAACCTGATGAAGACTTGAACCATTGACCCAAACCCATTAGTAACAAGATACCAGTCTAACATCTACCTTGACCATTCAGATCTCGAAAAAGACGTTGCAGGTCAGTATTGTTATATGTTTGATGATATTTTTATTCATAATTTGTTTCAGCACTAAAAACATTTATAACTGTTTCTTTGCATCATTTTGTTTAATTAAAGGAAGCCTTGAGGGCCGTCCATATGTTTGCTGAATCTTTGTTGCTGGTTTAGATTTAGCTTGTAAATTTGATGGTGCTATGTGCTTGGCTTGTTGTGTGACAGGCTTAAGAAGAGATGAAACTGGCTTCAAAATAGTTTTGGGTGTTGTTTCTGTGTTTGGGGCACTATTTTGTTCTACTATTGGTGTTCTGTTTGGGAAATTTGAAGAAGGTAATGGTTTTGTGAGTGGTGCACTTACAGAAGTGTCAGATTTTTTAGTAGTGTCTTGTTTGGAAAGAGATTACAGGAGAAGGAAGTTTTTGTATTTGGTTACTTTTAGGCTGTGGTTTTAATGGTGCTAGTGATGGTTTTGTGGTTTGGGAATTTTTTCTCTCTGGTTTTTGTAAAGGTGAAGCTGGTTTCAAAGTGTTCTGTTTTGTCTTATTTGATTGAAATACATTATTGGTGGATGGCTTTGAACTGGTCTTTGTAGTCACCTTGTTTGGAATATGATGGTGTATTTGACTTAATAAGTCATTGAATTCTGCACCATGCCAAGTCATTTAAATTGTTTCATCCTGTAAAAAGATTTGTTCAGACTTTAAAGTATTTTTTTTTCAGCTTTTACCAAATTAAGCATTAACTTTATATGCTAACATTTTTAACATTGTCAATGTAGTAAATCTATTGGTATATGTATGTTATATTGTTGGATTCACAATTTAAAAATATAAATTACAAACATTTTAATGCATTATAGTACCCTTATAAAATTACCTTTGAAAAGTTAAAGTAGACTAATTGTGTCATGACCATACTCATGGGTCCAGTAGGTGGCCAGGTCATCTTCTCCAGTAGTAATGGAATCATTGGTTTCTTAAGAGCATCAGTCAGACTGACTTCACGATGACAGTTTGGCAGACAGTGAGTACTTCTGTGTGACACATGACAAAACCACCTTACAGCCTCTAATGCCTCTATCAATTTTGTCATACAGTGAATCTCCCCCTCCCATTTGTTTGATGTCCAGCCAGCAGCTAAAGCCAAGGGAGGTCAGTCGTTAATACAATTTGATTATGTTCTTCTGTTTGCCCCACTGGTACGAAATGAAAATGTCTGGGGAGTCTTCTAGGCTTTAACCAAAAAATAATTAATTGCACAAACTATTAGAATTTTATTATGATTAAACTTTTCACATTTTTCTATTAAAATGATCACTAACAATTCAATCTTAAAGTTATTTGCCTTTCTTTTAAAGCAACTATATACAAGTTAACTATTCTGAGAATTACCTTTTTCCATCAATTATGTTTAGAAGCAATTGTACGTGTTCTATAATATCTAGATCAATAGTTTTGAATTCTTGGAGCTCATTTCTTCTTTCTTTTAATAAATCTGAGTACTTTAGTCCAATTACCTGAACAGATTTCAAAGCAAGAAGTAAAAATGTTTTTTCTTTATTGGTTTTTATATTGCTGAATATATCTGCCAAAACTTAAGCAGCAACTTCCTGCAAAAAGAAAAAATAATTTAAAATAATTGAAATATAATATAGATAAAAGTAATAGTAAGTATCTTTTTTCTATTTATTTACTGTAACAAAGTAAAAGTTTACCTTTCTATAAAAAGCCAGAGTAACCATCATATCATTTAAGAAATAATATGAATTCTGAACCCACAATGATTTATCAAACAATATGTCCAAATGCTCTATGACTCTTTCTGGACATCTTTTACTTAGCTCTTGAAGAATTTCTAGTATTAAAATTTGAGAATGTTCATGCTCTTGTGCTTTCTTGAATAGCATCTCTATATCATGTGTGGTAAAATGCTGAAAATATTTTTTTTTTCAAAAATACTTTAAGCTTTTAAAAATTGTTTCTTTTTTAAAGTTTCCAAATTGTTTGAGAGAGAATGTGGACAACACTGTAAAAAAATACTCCTACTTACTTCAGCTTGTTTCTGTGATACTTGCTGAAAGAACTGAGACAAATATTTAATCAAATGAGGTTCTCCTGTGTCTTTCAGCATCTCAATGAAATTTCGGTACTGTTTTTTAAGTAACCTGGGATTGCTGGGATAGATCTGTGTAATAGCAGCTTAAAATGAAATCAATGATATGGTAATTAGTGTTAAATCTAATATATGTGCTTGAAGAAATTATAATTTTTAAAAATCAAATAAAATAAAAACCTAAATATCAATATGGTAATAAGAAAATCAATTATTTCTTACTCAGAAGGTATTCAATTCCTTTCTCTAAATATACCACAATGAAATTTTCCAGATAAGGTGCAATAACTTTTTGACCAGATGAAACTTGTCCAATTCTCAGGATGTACAGATATATTGTATTTATGATATAGTGTTCATCAACATTGAAACACTTGATAAGTTCTGGTACAAGAGGAGCTACAAGCTCCATCTTGTTTAATGCTTGTAGCTAAAATATTTAATGTTGATTTATTAGCTTATAGCTTTATTATTTATACACAATTTAATTAGAGACCTCAACTCTGAAGTCTGTCTAATAAGTTCTGATAAATAAGTATCAGAAAAAAAACCCATTAATAATGAAAGTATAAATTATATGTTTTTAATCAGTAACATAGCCAAAACTATTTAAAAGGTAAAGAATAAGATGAACCATTTTAAACCAATAAGGCCCTACTGCCAAGGGCAATAAACTGAACTAATCAGTTAGTGGCATTTGTTGAACTGGAAAGTCAGTTAAGGAAAAACTATTCTTTACAGTCTAAAAAAAAAAAACAACATAAAAAATGTTATTATGTCATTGTACTAATATATGGCTCCTTCTGACTCGGAAGACAATGGATGCGCCCAGATTCTTCTCCGGGATGCATTCCTGGGCCTTAGATTTGGACTGATAGGCAAAGATAACTAATGTTGGTATTGATATTTAAACATACTCAACATGTGTCAGCAATAAGTCGTGGCTGTGACATTTCATGACCTACTTAGGATTTAGCAGATGATTGTGTTTTAATATGGGTGTCAAGTTCTCTGACCACAATTTGTTTAATCTGATATACTCTAACTTTTAATGCCGTGATGGACATGTCTTTTACATGCAAACACAAAGAAAATTTCAATTAGCCTCAGCTTTAATTTCTCCCCCCCCCCCAAACAAAAAAGTTGTGATGACCATGTTTTCCTGTAGGGACATGTGCAAAACAAATTCACTTATGCTGCCTTTGAGGATATTGAGAAGTTTTTGTCACATAACATGAGAAACTGTTGACTGCTCCTCCACTTACAGTAAAAAAAAATTATTTACAGAGGCCTATGTTATGTAACTATATAATTAAGTACGGGTATTAAAAAAATTCATTTCCTGATTTAATTTTTAAAAAATATAAATCAGTATTAAAGCTATAAAAACAAAAACAACAAAAATATGTTAACGTTTATATAACTATTATATAACTATTAAACAAGTGGTGCTGAATAATTAATTTAAAAAATATAATGTTTAACAGCTTGATCTACTTACCCATTGAAATAAAGGTTCTGTAATATTCGAAAATATAGAAAAATGACCAGTTTGGCTGGAACCAGTCTCTGGATGAACACAGTCATATTGTAGACATGTCAAACAGAGAGACACAAAAACTTCAAAGTCTTAATTTTTGAACAATTTACCATCTCTGTATGAAGTATACATCTTAGTTATTGGGATTATTGTTTCTGTCTTGTTAGTCTTTAAAAGACAATTTGTCAGTTAAATATGCATTTACAAAGTGTGTTTATTCAATCTACTTACTTAAATGGTTGAGTTGCCTTGTCAATAAAATGATTAGCAGCTCGATACAGTTGGTAACAAAAAGCCCAAGGCAAGCTTTCATTTTTAAGAATTTCATGGAATCTCTTAATGGCATCAATCATAGCATTTTTATCTTCCTGTAATTAAATGAACTTTTAATAAATCAAACAACTTTTTGAACATAACTAAATTCTTTGACATCTTTCATTTCTTTAAATTTTTAGACTATAATTTCTTTCATTTGAAAAAGAAATTTGCAACAATTATGAATCATTTTTTTTAACACAAAATAGATTAGAGTATTTCTGACTTCAAACCTTAATATTAAGTTCAGTTTTTTCTGCTATGCTCTCAGCAAGTTTGTATAGTTCTTCATGTTCTGTATTCATAAATTTCAATGAAAGGTCCATCATTTCCTTACCATAGGACTTTGTTAATTTATCTTTTCTATAGAAAAAAAGAAAATATAATTCATAATAGAAGTTTTGTAACCTTTTTGTACATTTCATTGGTAGGAACATCAAGTACTTTAGCAAACCTAAGGTTTTATGCATTTGTGTGTAA
Source organism: Biomphalaria sudanica (assembly GCA_036873155.1). Taxonomy (NCBI): domain Eukaryota; kingdom Metazoa; phylum Mollusca; class Gastropoda; family Planorbidae; genus Biomphalaria; species Biomphalaria sudanica. The sequence goes on from JAZGLO010000691.1 coordinate 21,448, forward strand.
CTCCAGTGGTAAGTAATATATATTAAAAAATGTTATGCTTTCAGATGTTGCAATCTATTTCTGTGGTTTATAGTTAACAAGAGTGTGATGTGGCCAGCACAATGATCAACTATATTAACTTTCTTCTAGTTAATGTCAGGTACCCATTAGAGCTGGACAGACTCAGAAACACCCGTAAGATCCCAAAATTAAAAAAATCCCAGTCTTCATCAGGTTTCGGACCTGAGACCTTTCAGTTTTGAAGAAAACCACTTTACCTTTCAGCCAACATGCCTTCAAGTAATGGATATATTCACTGTTATTATAGTGGCAACCATATTAATTAGAATTAAAAAATAATTATCATAAATGCTTCCTATAAATAAGAATCTGCAATATAAAAAGACAGTAGAGTTTATTTCATAATGCTCAAATATTTATATCTAATAATCATACTTTTTGTAGCAACAGTTGATTTATTGATTTATTTACAAAATAGGTGTGCTTGAAATTCAAGCCTTTTTTCAAGTACCACAAATGGCTCCAAGGAAAAGAATTTAGAGAATAAAAGAAAGACTAGAAAGAATTCTCTTTGCTTTAATGAATGTCTAATTGTACAGGATTCAAAGTGCAGCAGACACCAGCTTATTTGGCAGACACCAGTATATGTGCAGCAACGAACTAGAGAAAGCCCACAACAGCCAAAAGCTCCTCACAGGCTAGTCCAGAACAATGCAAGAAATATTGAATTTAATTCTATTAATATATCGCACCCGCCCGTTAGGGCCTACAAACATTTTAAAATTATATTTTGCAGCTGTTTGTTTCCCATGTGGTGAACGTATATGAATAAGTTTAAATTTTAAATGTCATAATTCTTTGAATGTTTTTCTCTTCAGATTGTATCAATTAGAAAAAAATAATGTATTTATAGTGTTGTAACCCTATTGGCGACGCGATAGGGTTAACTGTGTGTGATCAGCTGACTTATTTGACACAGGCCAGAAAGACAGTTTAGTGTGTTATGTGGAATGGCAATGAACAGCACTGGTATGAACGTTGCACGTGAATGTGACCCATGTTATGGTCATCTGATCATAAGCCTGCGTGGACCAGAGACACACTGTATGTAAGGCAGTGCAAGACAGGACAGCGAGGAGACCGGGACGGTTAGTCGGCCATGAAGTTGGTCCTGGCGGAGTCCTCAAGTGTTATGCACAAGTCCAGGAAGAGATAGTGACAGTAGAGTTTAGTAGGGTGATGTACAGTGTAGCATTTTAAGTTGTTGGTGTGTGCCAATTGTCTAGTATTGGCTGTTATCTATTTGACCATTATTAAAGTACCAGATTATTTGGAGCTCTTGTTGTCAAGTTTTTGATGTGTTGTGTGTTTAGCAGTGTTTACAAAATGCCTGATTAGGAGAGATCGTAACAATAGTTTAAAACATTGTTGAAGCTTGTATAAAAACAAAAGATATTTCAAAATGGTAAGTTACTTTTTTAAAAACATAAATACACTATAGGATTTTAAAAAATATTTTTAAAAAGGTAACTTTTCCTTCTAAGATTAAAAAAATAACAAACTTATTTAACTTTAGGCATCATGTGAAATGTGAATATAGATCTAGTGAGAGTAAAGTCTATCTTACTTAAAACCATTGAAGAAATTTTCTACTGCTGTTTTTAAAATGTTCAAATATTCTTTTAGATCTTTCTTCTCCTTTTCATCGCCATTAACAGATGGTGGAAGCTGGAAAGCTAAAAAAATTTTGAACACTTGATTAGCAATATCAACATGTTCCTGTTAAGAAGAAGAGAGCGAAAGAGAAAAATGAGTTGAAAGCAACAAAGTGTGTCAACTAATATATATGTATATATATATAGAGAGAGAGAGATGTTTCAAACGAAGGTTTCATTTATATTGATGTTTGAGCCACCTGAATATCTGATTGGCTGGCATTACGAGGAACTGTGGCTAAGAACAAATCAGCTGTCCATTGAAGAATACAACATCACAAGCTTTAACCACGAATTCCCAAGGAAAGAGAAAGAGGGGACGGTCCAGAAATACATGGTGTCGAGATTCGGATGCAAATGACCAGGATACAGAGAGATTAGTACAGAACTGAAATGCCTGTCAAGTAAAGAACCTCTCCTGAGAGTATATATAAATATAGATCTATAGATCTAGAACATATCATAAGACATAAGATGATCAGATCACAATAGAGTGCAATAAATTGACGAAATTGATAAATGGATTGATAGAGTGAAAACAATTTTGCAAGGTATTATGTTGCATCTAGTCCTCACATCCTGTTATACCTTCAAATGCTTCCACAAGTAGAAGTGAAATTACAAAGGAAGTAAACATTGCATTTATTGATATCTTACCGTCCATTTCACTGCGTAGTTATTTTCACTGAATATAACACAACAGCCTGCAACAGTGCTTTCACAACTTCTTTTCAAGAGAGGAATCAGCATTGAAACCCATGACCTTGACTTCTGTTTATCATTTGACATCATTTTAAATCAAGAAAACATTTCTTGCAATAATGCAATGACTAACATTTACATTTTAAAATTTTAGGAATTGTTTAAAATTGATTTTTTTTTTTAAAGAAAATATAATTTACTATGCCTTTTCTATAGCCACAACAATTTGTATTTTAAAATTTTTAATTCATAAAGGTATGCTGCTTAAATTTGAAATCAAAATTTGCATTTTAATGCCTTTTATTGGAAAACAATTCCTAGAACATAGCACAAGAAAAAGAAATTAAAGATTAATAAATGTCTCCGTGATATTCATCAACTCTTTTTACCATTCCTATTTTATCCAGCAATTTTAGGCCTAAATGGCCAGGCAGTCTTAGAAATCAATTCTACACATTCGCCTATATCAATGGCCTGGCCTTATAGATCACAAACCATCATTAAAAGTATGAGGCTGAGTATAGGGTCATAATTTTAAAAAACAAAACAATGGTCAATCAAATTAAAATATAAAACAGCTCTGTTTCGATCAACATTTCTAAGCTATTTTTTATATAAAAATAATTGATTGTAGATTGGGAAAAACAAAGTTTACAGTATTATCTGGTGTGTTTTACATAGAATTTAAATATTTAGTATTCTTTCTTGTTGTTAAGTATTTATTTTAAAATATTTTTATGACATTAAAAATACTTACTTGGCATACACACTACATAGAGCATATAAAATACGGGATGCACATCCATTATGTTTTAAAAACTTTATGTATATCTCTTCAACTACTTTAATAAATCTCTGCACAATATTCTCAAAAACTTCTGCACTTATCTGTGAAACATAGTTATACAATTTCTTGTATTTTTTTTAAGCAAAGACAAATACATAAATATTTAGATAAAGCAAACATCAAAACTTCCTTTCGGGGATTTAATTTCAAAATTAGAAAAGTAAACTTGAGCACCATAAAAGAGATCAAACAAGTATTTATCTCCCTCTAAAGTGTAAGTACATTTGGATATGGTCAGTAGAAGATCAAAGAGTTCAGTGTACACTTCCTCTAGCTTGCTCTGTTTTCTGAACGATACACAAATCCGATTTATTTTTTTTTTCAAATCATAGAAATAAATCAAAACTTTTTAACTTTTACCTGGCATCAAAACTAAAAATATTTAAATTACGAATTATAAATCTTAGAGGTTAAAAACATTTAATGTATGTTGTTAACTTTTGCTAGACCTATACTAACAGACTAACATATGGTATCTAAATAAATGTGGAAAAAACTGAAATTATTACCAATAAAATTGGTATCAGCATTGGAGGTGAAAAGCTGTCAGTAAAGTTGTCGTCTCAGATGAGGGAACCAAACCTAAACTATTGGCCCGAATTGCATAGTCCACAGCATCACTTGCAAAACTCTAAACAATATGGAAAGACCAGAGCATCGCACTCGACACCACTGTGGCGTAGCTAGGGTATTTGATGCCTGGTACGGCAGGTCCTCATGATGCCCCCCCCCCCACCCCACAAACAATTATTGACTATTCATAATAACGAACATGGGAGGCTATTAGTGGGGGAGGTTACTATCTACCATATTTTTAACTCATTTATGCAAATGGTTTTAGATTTTTTGTCAAATTGTTTTTTTACATTTGTATTGCTATGTTATGTAAGTTCTGTCATACTAACTACTACATTAATACACAAAAAAGTTTACCTATTTTAAAGAGAAAAAAATCTATTTAGTGTGCATATAAGTTGGACATAATTTAAAACAACAATTAATATGTAGTTTTTCATATTATCGTGTGAACTGCAGCACTGTCTCATTGCTGTAAAACGCTGAACTAAAGGGGAAAAAAATTAATTACGGAAATGTTTTTTAGTTGAGGATTTGAATAAGAGATTGGCCCTTTGCAAAACAATTATATCAATTAGATATTCATTATAAGACTCTTTCTATTCATAGGAAATTTGTTTTTGTCAATATTTCTATGAATACCATCAAGTTGTTTTTTTCATCTGAGGATTCAATAGTACGGAAAGCGACACAAATTCATACCGCATCATGATATTGCTAAAATTGAATGATAATTTCTAGAAGAATTTGGTCCAATGAAAAAAAAATCCACCCGTAGCTCTTATATGTGTGTTTCTACAGAATCTTCGTGCTTTTGCTTGGTATTTTTATTTTCATGCAGCCAATATTGCACTAGTTTTAGAAGTTTAATCCAGCCTTGACATGTCAGGTGTAGACTAATGTCCAATAAAAATGAAATTTTTGAAAATTGTTTCACTTGCTGTAGGATTTGATTTCGTAGTCGTCCAAAATTACAATAAACTCGTTTTATATTTGTGTGGACATTTACGCATTCAGTGTGGAACTAAGCTTGGTTCGAAGCACATGTTATGTCAAGATTTTTTTTTGTTCTTGGATAATGGTTTCACCAAATCCAAGAAATTGCTTTCATTTTTGACCCTCCACTACTTTTTTAACTTAGCGATGTGCACGGATTGTCAAACTTTGCTTTGAGAGAAAACGAATGATGTTAAAGATTCTCTTTAGATAATCTCTGTACTCTTCCACTATTCTTTAATCAAATCTTGCACCTTGGCGCCTTGCTGTCAATACAGTTCCCTACTCGCAGACAACTAAAAGTTCCCTCCAAGCGATTGCTGAATGTGAGCTCTGTTGGTCACATTTATAGTTTTCCATTTTCATAGATGATCTCCATTACTCATTGAATCTGTCGTTGGATTTAAATGTAGATAAAGTACTTTACCTTGTTGAGAAGAGTAAGCAGGGGTATCAAAAAAAAATTCTTTAGTAATACATCCACTTTCTCAAAACGTTGGCATTAGCTGGAAGAAGGAGACTTTCCAAAGCTTTCTGGCCTGTCCTTTGCTGAGGTTGTCTTTACATTTCAACATTACATCAGATGAAACAAAAAATGCGCCGAAAATAAAAGTCAAAATATAAAAATATGGGCATTAAAATTGATAAGAAGTAGTGAATTCTTTCCAGAATGACTTAAACTAAAAAGAATCACAATGAAACGAAAATTAGCTACAAAAGTTAACTAGAGTCAAGAGGCATATTTATAAAATCTAGATTTAGATGAAACCCGTGTACTGAACAATTTAATAAAAAAAAATGTACCAACGCAACTTTGTCCCTCATTAAAATACAGATCACTGAACAATGAATGTACCGTGTGACTCTGAAGAAAGTGTAAAAGTGCGTTCGCTTCAGAGCTTTAAACAAATGTAATTAAATTGATTCAAGATAATCTACAGCTTAAATGTATTGTAAGGAAGCATATAGGAGAAAAACCAATCAGCGAAATAAATACATTTGTTAGTGTTTCTTCTTAGTTATACAAATTTTTAGTTTTTACTGACAAGGTTTATCCTCGGCTTGATGCCCCCCATCACTTGATGCCCTGTGCGGCCCGCACCACCAGCACACTGCTAGCTACTCCACTGCAACACCATAATCAGAGGGATGCACTTATATGTTTGTGAGTCTTGGACGCTGACTGCAAAGCTAGAGAGGAGCATCCTAGCAATGGCATTGAGATGGTACAGTAGGACTCTAGGTACCACTATTAAAGACCGCATGACAAATAAAAGAGATTAGAGACAAGGTTACTACAGCGATTGAAACCCCAATGATCAGATAACTACTGTTAAAAAAAAACGCAAACTAAAACTTTATGGTCGTATTACAAGGTCTTCGGGACTCACAAAGCCCTTCCTTCGGGGAACAATACCAGGAAAAATAAGAAGATTCAGACAGAGAAAGTGATGGGAGGACAACATAAAAGAATGGACAGGCCTGCCAATAAAAAAGGTTCTATCCAATTCAAAAGACAGAGAAGAATTGCGGGAGACGGTCGACAAATTGTGTGTGTGGTGCCCCAACCGTTCAACAGACTATGTGAAAGGGATACTAAGAGTAAATCATTTGATATGGTAATTTTTTTATTTTTTTTGTGTTTGTTTTTTTGAAAACTAGATAAAACTTAATGTTCAACCAGATTACAAAGAGAGTTTGTGTTATCACACAAACTCAGAGGCGGATCCCTGTCGGATCCGCCTATTCGCAAGGAATATTCAAGACGTGATTTTATTTTCAATGTCAAAAGTAATAATTTTTCAAAGATTTCATTGCCATTGTAAAGTTTTTTTTAAAATAACTTACATGTTCTTTCAAAATTAGAGACAATTAACTTCCTTGTCCAAACCTACAGCTGGATGACGGGGGATGGCAGCGAGCTGTGTATGAGCACGGGACCGTCGAGATAATCAGTCCAGCACGCTAACCGCACGACAATGCATTGCTATTAACTTAATAACAAACTGGTTACAAACTAATAGCCTATTATTGATAAAGAGATATATTACACATTACGGCATGACATCTGCCGGATATGTACAAAATGTCAGACAACCGATTTTAGATCATCTTTCAGCATTGATTTGTAATTGAAAACAAAAAGAAGAAAAGAATAGATTTCTTGCTTGTAGGCCTACTTTGATGTCTCAACACAGTTAACAACAGAGCTATTGGCATTTTCATTGAAATGGAACTGAGGACGTAGATCTACCTCAACTAAACTTCTGATTTAGCACTCTTAAGATCTAGAACTACTAGATCTAGATCAAAAATAAAAATTTGGAATAATTTAGATGTAATTAGACTGAAAATAAAAAGCCTAGATAATCTATCAAGAGACTGAATGCAACATTAAATTAAAAAATAGTAGATTAGTTTTAGTATATTAGGCTAGAGCATTGCAATATTGATCTAGACGTTTGGAAAATAAAATTGACACTTAAGTCTAGAAATCGAAATTTAATATCGTAATCTTGTCTATATCATTTTAAACGACCTAGAAAGATTTTAATTAGGCTATAAATATAGATCTAGTTTTAAAAAATCTAGATATACTGTAAAAAAATCTAGATCTAGTTTAAAATAACATCTTAAGATAAGATCTTAATCTAGCTATTATGGCTTATTAAAATACGAGTCAGATAACGAGGTACGATAAACATTACTATACCGAATTGATTTAGCATTGATCATTTAAAGAATTAAGTCCCCATGACGTCAAAGGAAGAAGATTCCACTACGTCACACGGCTTAGTTAGACTAAAAAATGCCTTCATCAATACGAGCCATTTATCGAGTGTTCATAGACATTGGTGCACCGAATGAGTTCATTTAAAGAATTAATTCCATATGACTCAAAGGGAAAAAATCCAACACGTTACACGGCCTAGTTAGACTAAAAAAATGCTTACATCAATACAAGATTTTTTTTGAGGGCTTATAGACATTGGTGCACCGAGTGTTTTAGCATTAAATTAAAAGAATCCATTCATATGTCGTCAGATGAAAAAAAATTCCATTATGTCGCTATGAGCTAGTACAAAAAAAATGTCTTTATTAACACAAGATATTTAACGACATTGGTGCACTGAGTTATAATAGAATTTATTTAAGGAGGATTAAAGCCGCATTTTGTGTGCGTTTTGTCTGTCCGTCCGTCATGTCAATAAAAAAAACAACTAAAAGCTATTGAAAATTCTATTAACCTTTAATTTTCGTTTTGAAACATCGCAATAGTTTTAAGCATGAACGCAATAGGTTTATGTAAATATAATAGATTGTTCCGGATGTTTGTATAAATAGTAAGAGAAAAAGAAAATTTCAGATAAATGTAATACCGTTAATTAAGTTTTTGGGATGGTCTTGTATAAAAATTAGATGTACCCCAGCCTTGTAGAGAGATTTTCATACCATACTTTGGTGTTTGGAAGTTGTTTTCCTTAAAAATCGGAACATAATATTAACGATAATTAGATTTTGTAACATTTTAGCTAGAAAATTAAATATACTGTAAGAGAGAAGTGAGATTTTACATAAAATAGAGTTAAAATATCTTTCATGAAAATCCGGAACAACATTTTTTCATAAATGCAAAGATTCTTTGTTTTATTAGGTAGAAGAAGGATTTCAAACAGTTATTTGGCAATAGTAGATTTTTCATATAAAATTCGGAAATTTTTCGCGACGGTTTGTAAGAAAATGTAAGTAATGTTGGTCGATATCATTTGAAAACAAAATCCGGAACTTTTATTATGTTTCAGCAAGAAAATTAAATGTAAAATAATTCTAAAAAGTGATTTTCAATTATCGTTTCTAGTAAATTACTTTCTTTTTTTTAAAATCCTGAACAACCTATTGTTAAAATGTGTTTAAAGATGAAAATACGGAACAATTAGATAACGATAATTAAACTATAGTAACGTACTGTCAAAGAATATATGTGTAATATTATTCAATTATGCGATTTCAAACAATCATTTGACATAAATCATTTTTTATAAAACAATATCCGGAACATTTTTACAGTTAATTTTACAGTCAGTATAGAGATTTTGAATTAGCATTTATATGCTATTTACATTAAAAAAACGGAACAACATATTATTGATAATGTGTTTTTGCAACGTGTAAGCATGGAAATTAAATGTATTATTGGTTAGAAGAGCAAACAAACATTCGTTGGCATTGATTAGTTTTGCACAAAAACTTCCGGAACAATCAATAATAGATACTTAAAACTATTGAGTTGTTACGGGAGGAACATTAAAGGGTAAATCAGATTTTTAAATAGATTTAGAGTTTGTTTTTATTTAAAAGTGACAGACAGACGAAACGACCGACAAAACGCACACAAATAAGCCTCTTTTATTAAACAAAAAATAAATAGAAACTTATAATTTTTTAAATTTTAAGGGAACTGATAGCACCATGTCTTGCAGATGATCGTTACGCTACAGCTCGAAAGTCGCTGCATAAATAGTCCATTTGTTAAAATGTGAGTGATATTTACATACAAAGTGCATTCTTAGCCTTTATAAACAAACATGAATGTTTTCTTTTAATTTTAGCAGCTAGTTGACCAAATAAAACACCTTTAACTAATATTTAAATTTGTTGTGAACATTTCTTATACATTTTATAAATATATTTGACTTTGTGATACTGAAAATACACAAAATATTGTCTTTCTTTGTTAACATATTGTAACATTGTTGTGACGGACCTGGTGTGTGACATGTGTGAGTTGCTTGTTTGATGTCTAGGAGATGATTATTTTTGAATTGCCACACACTGGTCCATCAGAGATAAATCGGGAGCAGGCACGCAACGAGACAAACAGTGGAGAAAGATATAAATGTAGTAAAATTAAAGAATATTTATTTACATAAATGTACAAGGTAGAATAAAATAAAAGGGGGGGGGATTCGCATCTATCTCGTTAGCAATATTATATATATATATCATCATACTGATCCTTAATGAGAGAGTATATGTCAATTTCGTCATCTGCAATTAGCTGGTTGTCCTACTGATGCAGCAGCTGGCTGTGATCCTGGCTGTGATCCTGGCTGAAGGTCTTGGAGCTGAAGGTGGCGCAAAGGTGAGCAAAAAAGATAGGTAGGCCAATAGGCAATTGAGTAGTGTCAAGTGGGCAGATGACACTGGATAGTAAATCCAAATAAATAGACAGACACCTGAGGGAGGCACCAGGTATTCCTCTAGAAGTGAGAAGAAATGATTAGTCCATGCTCGATGTCGGTGAGAATGAGAAATATAGTGTGTCTATTTTGACCTAGTCTACCTTATAAAGGTCCGGAAGAGATGGGCGGAAACAGGAAAGCGATAGACTAAGGATTATCTCTCACGTAGGTGAGGTCTGGCTCGAGACGGAATTCGCACTTTGGAGTGTCGATAGGCGTGTTGACACGTATAATCTCTTTGATCAAAGAGAGACGTGGGTAAGGGGTGGAAGAAAGAATGACTTGTACTCCATCCCAGGTGGTGTCAACCGTGACCGTCAGACATCCGGCGCGTAAGACCAAAGTAAGTGACTGCGTGTTTATCTTTCCCCCGGTCAAGGGGAGATAAGTGAAAAGTCGTGGCCTAGTTGTCGCCAAGGTGGTGGACTTAGTCTAGCGAGAAGAGGAAAAGGTGGGGTTTGTGATGTAATAGTGGTTAAAAGTAAGAAATAATAAAAATAAAATAAAATATATAATAAATAATAATAATTAATGCTGGGATAAAATTGAGTGACTCTGTCAGCAAGCTTTTGACTTGTGACAATCGCCTCCCTTACATTTACTTAATTGTATTAGAATGGGTGTATTTTTGTGAAAAAATCGCTTGCAGAATTAATTTTATAAACTAAATGGTTTGTTTTTAGAAAACCAAAAGTAGACGTTGCACCTAAACTTTTCAAGCCGCATTGAATGTTGAAATAATATTTTTCATTTCTCTTCTAGTTTTAGAGATCTAAATGTGACAGACAGACAGACTTTTTGCACCAACCTAAGAACGGCTTTGCCCCTTATGGGGCCGCTAAAAAAGTGTCTAACTTTCAGAAACTTTTCAGCGACATTAAAAAAAAATAAACAAATATATTTCTAATGAATTGTGCAATTATTAAAATGTCAAATACGTTAAATAGATGTTTCTGGGATGTGCTGTAACTAGATCCATTAAAGCACCTCGTCAAAGTGGCTAAAAAGGTTCAATGTAAATTATTTTTATGAACCTTGGACCCGGAAAATGCTTTTATCCCATGGCCAGGATAAAAGATTGGCTCTTAAATGTTCCTTCTGCCTGTATACCCTAATCAATTAGAGGATCATTTTATCACATTGTCCCTTAAATCTTGAGCCAATCCAATGGGTTCTCCTATGCCATGCGTGGCTGAAGGCAGAGCCCACGAGGGGACAAACTCCATATTCCTTTAATGTACCATAGTGCTCCGTGGAGGAACCATCACAACACGTATGGTCTCCGCTGGGGAACGGTGCTACAGATTTGACAAGGTTAGCAAGCCTGTCTCCCCCCCCCCCATGTGCATGTACATTTGCTAGAACATACTTTGGTAATCTACTGATGCTACATTTGCTCTAAGTACCCCGAAATGAAACCACCGAACTGAAACTACCGAACTGGAACCACCAAACGGATTAATAGTTTAAATACGGTTCAGATAGATTCGCGAAAAAAAATTTATTCTTTATACGGCCCTACCATTTTTTATATATTTTAATCAAACTCTAAAAAAAACCTACTAGATTATCACTTTAAGTTTAAAGTTTGGAGTCCTACATAAGTTTAATGGGCAATAGAGGTACTAATATTCTATAAGCTCTCTTAAACATGTCAGATATAAACGCAGAAATTCGTGAAAAAAACTTTTTTAAAAATTATTGTATGAGACTTTTTAAAAAAATATTTAAAAAAAATGTATGTTTGAAGCTCTACATGAAGCGTACAGTTACACTAAAGGATATAGTTGGTAACCGCGAGAAATCGTTAAGAAAAACAAACGCGAAACTGATTTATTATCTTGCCTTCTTACTACGAATTTTCTGCTGCAACTGGATACTACAGTTTAAACATGAAATATCGATTACTCTGGACAGGCGTGTCTTATTCTTCATAATTTTTTTTAGCATTCTAGGGCCTAGATCTATTGACGATATGAAGTGGTAGAAACAATGGCAAAATGACAAAATAAGTTCTTAAGTTTCTCAAAAAGGAATGGGGGAGTCATTTTTTCATTTCACCTTTTTCAATAATGAAATGTTTTTATACTAAAAGTAACTCTATTTCAACATAAATTTCATTGTGTTTAAAATGCAAGAAACTGAATTTCAGAGTAATACTTTTATTTTTTTTAATTGATTCTCGCACCCACCCATCCCTTTTTAACATGACCTTTAGTATCACATTTGTTTTTTTTATAAATATTTTACATTATTGCTTGGGTTGGTGGAGGCGATAACCCTAATCTTGATTAGGTAAAAGATTTTTTTTTTGTTATCCATTTTAATAATAAAACCATTTTGGTTATAAATCCATATTTAACTTACCAATTGTTTTTTTTTAAAGAATTAATAAATTGCTTTATACATAGAGACGCTAAGAGAAACCATCTGTGCAGTTAAGAAAAAAATGCAAGCAAAGGCCCTCTAAAGCTGCGCTAAGGTAGATTTAGTGCGTGTTAAAATACAACACTGCAGTGAATTTTAATATAGTCTCCTCTTTTTGTTTGAACTGTATCTATATAAAAAGGCATAACCTCTATAGTGGCATATGAATCAAAATTAGTAGAACACAGATACAAATTGTTCCATTAAAAATGGATGAGCAGAGTTTTGTGTGATAAGTTCTCTGCCCATATTTGACTCTATGTGACCTACTCTTAAAAGCTGAGATTTTAAAACGGAAATGCCTTTTGGGAACATCGTATGTCTTCAACAGGTAAGTACACCGAAACGTCCAGTTGGTTTTCAGCTAAATTTATCTATCACTCCAACCCCTCCCCCCCCCCCCAAAAAAAAATGTTGATGGCCCATGGCCTTCTTATAGCATTCACTTGATGTTGATAGAGTTAATGTTGAGTAATGTATGTCAGTGAACGTAGGATACAGTTGACTGTTCTGTAGCATACTGAGGTCTATGTTATGCTAGTGTTAGAAAATACAAATGGATCAGGTAATATTCTACATCAAATGTATACTTTTTTATTTTATAATTAATTCTATTTCAAGAATATTTACATTTATTATGTATCATATAACTATCACCAAAAAAATGTGGTTTATTAGGGTTAGGGTATTCAAAATTTGGTATTTCCTCAAAAATTCTTGATCCGATCTTTGTTTTTTTTTTTGTTTTTTTTTTTCTTTTTTTTTAGCTTTTAAAATTGTATTGGTTATTGTTTTTTTTTTTGTAACATTTCTATTTCTATTCTGACATTGAGTGCTTGTGATAGGATTCTAAAACCCACAGTGAGTATAAACTATCGATGAAAAAGTATACAGACCTGGAAATAATCTTTCATGTTGGACATTTCCAGACATTTAAGAGCAAGTGTCTATTGTACGTCTGCCAAACTGTTGTTCAACAAGTGAATTATAAACTCGTAAAAAATCTTCAAGATTTCTTTGGATGGTTCGTCATTTATAAGTCCACTGTATAACATATTTATGACATAAATGGGTGACATACTATTAATATATAATTGTGTGAAAAAACAATAACAGAAAATCCGCCCCTATAAAAAATCCTCCCTACGCCCATGAAAGTTGTCACATACATTAGAAGGCTCTGCACCTTGACCTAACCTTGAACCCTGTTTACTAAAACAAAAACGGTAAAAAGTATATATTTTGCAGTACTAAGATAGGGTAAAATAGATTATTACATTAGATTGGAAGGGTCAAGGTTAGACGAGTTAAAAAAAAAAGCTAAGTTCAAAATCGAGGAATGTAGTTGCAGAACCGGATTTAAGTATGTGGAGGCCCCGGGGGCAGAATTTTTTTGTGGAGTCTCTACACTTTTGGGTTAGACTTAATAAAGTTCCACTTGTGAATAATAACATTTATTCTAAGACCATGGCATAACTTAGAAGAAATGTAAGATTTAAAGTGTTGGTGGTAAAAATGAAAAAAATGTAAAAATTTCTGAACCGTCGAAATTCGTGCAAATTTTTTATCCCCGGGCGATAGCCCCTAATGCCCTCCCTTAAATTCGGCCCCTGTGTAACTGTTTAGTTAGTTGAGTAGACCTAACAAGAAAAACATTTTAAAATACTTTAAAGAAAAACAAAGCTGGTATTACGAGTAAATAAAATCATGATCCCCTTTCAGACCTTAAGATCTATAGAGCAGATAATGTAAAGGTCATCTGTTACTGTGGCCAACGATTAACGAGGGTGTCATGTGGCCAGCACAACGACCAACGGCCTTTACTTTTCCCCGACTAATGTCAGGTACTTATTAAAGCTGGGTGGAGTCAGAGGCGCTCAAAGATCCCGAAATTTAAAAAATCCCAGTCTTCACCAGGATTCGGACCCGGAACCCCCGGTACAGAAGCCAAGCGCTTTATCGCTCAGCCACAGCGCCTCCATATTAAGTGTAATTGTATCAATTAGTTTGGATCAATCATGTAATTAAATGTGTAATAGATCTAGACTAACAATTATAAATCTGTGCGATTAGAAATATATTTACCAATTGTTTTTGTTAAGCGATATTTCATTCTTTTAGATTTCTTTAATACGCTATGATATTATCACTAATCACTTATCTGGACCAGTTTGGAAAATTGAGGGTAGGGAAAGAAAGGGATCTCTGGGTGAATTTTTATTGAAATCATTTTTGAAAGCATCTAAACAAAAAAATATGGGGATGGGGATGACCTAAATTCTAACTTATTACTCAAGCCTCCCTCCTCAAGGCGACATTCTAACCACTCTACTAGCTCGGTGTGTATGAAAATTGAAAATTCTAGAGTTATCTATTGTTTGTTTCAAACTTACTATAAAGCGGCAACGTATAAAGGGGACTAATTCAGCTTATACCACCACAAGTTAAGTACAATTTCTTTCCCTTGTTCAAGATACCAAACAAAATAATTAATTACTAAACTCATTGGTAAATATTGTTTTATTGATTCTTGCTTTGTCAGGTAAAAGAAGTAATTGTCCAAAATGTCAGCTTGTGTGTATGTGGGAGAAATTAAACGTACAAACATTTTACCAATCAGACAGACAGAGTGATTTGATGGAAGCTTTGTATATATTAGTTGAAAGGCTGCCACGTCTGTACTGGTTAAATTCTGTTGTTCCTTAACCAAATAATTACCTTTATAATGTACAGACTTAATAAGCAAAGCCACATATTTCATCAAAGGCGTATCGACACATTCGCCATCCTTAGCTTCCTTGGCTTCTAGTATTTCAAGGTATTTTGTAAGATTGTGTAAACCTCTTTCACCTTTTTCTTCATCTTCTTTCGGTAAAGAGTCAATGGACTTTCTGAAAGTGTACCAAGTGCTCACGTCATCGTGAACAAAGTTTTGACTTCGTAAGAAGGCTTCCATTGTATCTATTCTGAAATTATACATCCATACACAGACAAAGTAATAACAAACTGCGAAGATTGACAGTTTAACTATCATAAAAACGTACGATAGAAATATATGGGGCTTAATGGATTGGATTAAAATTATGATTAAAAGTTATTTTAAATCTAAAGCGAGAGATAAAGACACAGAACTTAAACCTTTAATGATATTATTGTTCAAAATAAATAATTTGATTTAAAAATGCACTGGTGTCTCCAAGGAGAGTGAGGGGTGCGAATTTTAAATTTATATATAGATATTGCGCATAAAGAAGACATTAACTAGATATCAGAACAAGCTTTTGTAAATTAAATAATAAAGATATTTTTATTTGAGTAATCTATATATTTCTACTTGTTAAGATGATTTGGATGGCAGTAACACCATAAGCTAAATGCATTCGGTGGCATGAGACTTAGCGACGCCTTGGGGTCATAGACCGACAGATAGATAGACAGATGGATAGATAGATAGATAGATAGATAGATAGATAGATAGATAGATAGATAGATAGATGCAATTGTTTAAGCATCTAAAATACAAATGTTGATCCCACCATTACTACCTTTCCACAAGAAAGATCTTGCTATTATAAACTATATGTAATAAAGAAAAAAAAAAATTTAAAAAGGAGATGGGATTGTGTATCAGCTCAAATGTAAACATTAGAATTGTGTTTTTATTAAAAGAAATACGAACGGTAATTTCTTTTATTAGATCTACAGGTGTCTAAACGAAATGCAGATGTAGGTAGACGTATGGATGCAATAGAAATGAATCAATACCTGTACGAAACATGTCTTTAAAACAATATACAACACATCCATAAAATGATTTGCAAATAAGATGAATCCTGATATTTATATCATCTGAAAAAAAAGGGAATTACATTTGTGAACTAGACCTAGATCTGTTCACTAATAAAACAGTAGGATACTGACATTTTTTAAAAAAATCCTGACGGCCTGGTAGTCTAATCGATTTCCATTGGTAGTCGGTTTTGATGTCGCAATAAGTTCTAGCTGATAGCACCGAAATTGTGCAATTCTATTCAAAATTTAGGCCTAGCTTTTTTCCTGTGGCCTATTCGGAGTTTCCGAAAGACCTTTTCTGAGGTATCTACATGCATTATTCTCATATAAAACTAGATTACATCTGTTTGGTAAGCACCATTGGTGTCACCGGGGAGAAGGAGTTTAAAGTTTAACACCCCCTCCCGAAATTAAATCCTTCCGAAGGGGAGGGGATTTGTGACTATTGTTTTGTTTTTTATATATGAAGAGTAAACCATCACCTGCCCCAACGTTGCTGTGGGCGGTTTTGAGTTTAAACCCCTCCTCCGCAGGATGTTGTTTAAACGCCCCTACACAGGATGTTGAGTTTAAAACTCCCCTCCACAGGATGTTGAGTTTACCCTCCCCCCTCTCCACAGGTGGTTGAGTTTAAAACTCCCATCCAGGGCGTTTTAAGGTTATAACCGCCTTCTTCAATAAAACAAACGGCTGTCACCAAGTTTCAAGAGCGTTGTCAAAGGGGTGTTGAGTTTAACCCCCTCCTGGGGGTTTTAACTTTCAAACCCCTTTTACGATAAAAATTGAAAGCAAACCACAGTCACCAAAGTTCATGAGCGTAACCAGGGGCTGAGAGGGTTGAGTTTAAAACCCATCGCCAAAGAAAAACCTAACGAAAACTAGTCTCTAAATTCTATAAATGTAGCCAATGGGGGTCTGAATTAAAAAAAAAACTTCTAAAAAAGAAAAGCAAAGCAAAAGTCACTAAATTACATAAGAATAACTTTTTTTTTAGTTTACCCCCCCCCCCCTCCTTTGTTTTGAAATAAAACACGAATAATTAGTCACCGCATTCCTTAAATGCATATCTACAGCCATTACATTCCACGAGAGTAGCCAAGGGGAGTCTACGCGTAAAAATTAACCTTCGAATAAAAAAAAACAAAAAACAAAGCTTAACAGTGCAGTAAATAACATATTTCATATATATGACCCACAATTGTGAATAGAAGAGTAGCAGGAAAATGTAGTGCACTACTATTGTAGACACCTCAGAATGTGCATGTGAGCAGGTCAGACAGGCGCGAGTGGGAGAGACCTATTCTCTTCTGCTCAACATTAAAATTTACCAACAGTAGGCAGATGTTAGCGCTACTGGGTGGGCCCAATCTGTGCACCTCGGTATGGTGACCAAGGGGCTATAGTAGCCTAAGCAACCAGACAGCACAATTAAACTAAGCTAAATGAAAGCAAGATAACGAACCGAAACTTTATTTACATAAAAATAAATGAATCAATAATAAAATATATACATTAAAATGACTAACCACCACTACTGAACCCATCAACTAACTAAAACCCTCTAAATCTACACCACTACAAACACTAACAAACTAACCAACTATCTAATACCAACTGATTAACCCAACTATCTAGCTAAATCACTACAACACTACACTAGTACCTACAGAAACAAAATAAATCTACTACAGCAGCTTAGAACAGTTAGACAACTATACAGTAAGTAATAACTGCAGCAGCAATGCAGTAGCTATGCAGTTATACAGTAGCAGCAGCTATGCAGTTATACAGTAGCAGCAGCTATGCAGTAGCTATGCAGGAATTATAGCAGGCGGTCCCAGCCGAAATAGCACTACACAAAACTAACTCTATACAAACACCACTGTCCGCACTGACCACTGGTCAAGACAAAAAAGGGCTCAACGTGGTCCCGGAGCCAGCTATAACTGGTCAGCGCGAACGTATCGGAGAGCATGACGTCACACTAATTATTTAAAACTAAACTGGACTACCTATTTCCCTAATTTGTACCTAGCCGTACACAACAATAAAACCTAACAAATTACTACAGACACGGACTACAAAACATTATATACCAAATTAAACAGCATTAAAAAGAGAACCTTAAAATTTAAACCTATAAAAATACAAAAAGGAATATAAAAAGTTATTTCTATTCTAAACTCATCTGGGGGCTCTATACCGTTTACAGACCTGCACATAAACTGATATAAAAAAATAACAACTATTCCAACACTAATGCCAAAGACAAAAATAAGCAGAACTAACCTGGGACAAAAAATAGAAAATAACATCCACAGCTCCAAGGCTAGTTAACTATTTTAAAAACTACTTTTCCTCTACGAGTAAAACACAAATAACAGAAAAAGACTAAAACTAGCAGAAAGTTATAAATAGCGGAAACTACAAAATAATCAGCACTGAACTATAAAAATTAAAAAGGACACTAAATAACAAACATCATAGCCCTGGCCTATGTAAATAATATAAATTAAATTAGATCTAGGAGCGCAAGCTCACATGCATTTTTGTTAGCTTCAAATGACCACGCTGGGTGAGCTCACATGGCTTCCAGTCCAAAGATTATTGAGGAATGCAATCCCGAGTTTGAATTACGTATACACAATATATATATATATCATGGGCGTAGCCGGGGGGGGGGTTGGAGACGTACATTAGTGACTGTTTTTTTGGTTTGATTTTGTTTATTTTAGGTGAGCTTTTAATACTAAACCATCCCTTGCCCCAGCGCATCCAAGGGGGTTTTGAGTTTAAAACCCCCTACCGGGAAATTCTGATTTTAAAACCCCCTACTAGGGGATTTTGAGTTTAAACCCCCCTGCCAGTGGTTTTTGCAGTTAAATCCCCCTCTTCTATATAACAAAACAAAAAAAATGCAAACGATAATCCCCAAATTCCAAGAGCACAGTTAAGGAAGATTTTGATTTTAAAACCCCCTCCAAATTTTACGATAAACCCTCTCTTTAATATGAAAAAAAAGCAAATTATGCACTCAAAACGTTATGAGCGTAGGTAAAAGGGTTTTGACTCAATTTTAAGTTGAAACTCCCCTCCAGTGAAGTTTGAAGCTAAAAAATACGTCTTCAATTTTAAAAAAAGCAAATTACACACTCTAAAATCTATGAGCGTAGTCAAAGGGGATTTGAGTCAGCTATAGAGATCGGGTCTAAATTAAGGAAATCCTATGCCGAACTGGAAGTCGACCCCTTAGTCAGATTGTGACAGAGCGTTGCATGAGGTTTGCTGGACATGTTCTCCGACAAAATGAATTACGCATAAGAAATGGGATAACATCCTAGTACAACTTGGCGCTACACATTCATGGAGTCCTCGGAGCAGGTGGGAAGACAGACATTACCAGTGAAAGATTTTTGTGGAAACAGCTTGACGCAAATGCGCCGAACGGCGCGGGAGGTTCTAAGTCAGTAAGAATATCACATTAGGTTTTTGAAATAAAACTTTTTAATGGCAGGAAAATGCACTGTAGATACCTCAGAATATACATTTTGTTGGCTTTCAATATCAGAAATAGTGCTTGGCGGCGGGACTCCGCCAGGCGCTGGGAGGAGATCCTAGCGCTCCCCCAGTCCCCCTTGCTAGCAATGGCTGGGAGTCAACAATTTTTCCACTAACTACCGGAAGAACCTATTCTAGGGCACAATAATGTAATATAGATTATGTACACACACACACATACATACATACAAATATTTGTTTTCGCAGGGGGGGGAGGAGAAAAATATCCCCTAAACCTCCCCCCCCCGAAAAAAAATCCTGGCTACGCCTATGATATATATATATAAAATAGATAGATAGATAGAGAGAGAGAGAGAGAGAGAGAAAGAGAGAATATATATGAGTATATGGGAAGGTAAAATTCATCCTCCCCCGCCCCAAACTCTCCCTCCGAAAAACTACACACAATCTTCTTTTCCTTCATATTCAATTGAGGTGTTGCCAACGTGGTTGTTTTATTTGGCTGACTGACGTTATGATTCATTGTTGTTATTGAAGCACAACAACCATTCACCTTTACTTTTCCCCATGTCCATTAAAGCTGGGTGGACTAAGGATCCCAAACTTAAAAAAAAAAACAGTCTTAAGGATTCAAACCCCGGACCTTCGGTTCTGTTGCTAAGCGCTTTAACACTCTAACTGTCTACTTATAATGTCACTTTAATGCCAGGAACATTATCTGCATAAGTCACAGAGACTTTTATTGAAATAGTGTTAGCTGTTAGAATCAGTTTGACTCCCAGGGGAGCATAGGACTGCTAGAATCATTTTAGAAAGTGATACATTTGTATTTCATTCTTAGGATTTATACTTTACTTATAGTCTTCTTATTGTTTAATTGTTAATTATCTAGAGTATATTTATTAATTATTATTTATTGTTTACTTACTGTTTAAATGTTGTTTACTTATTATTAACTTGTTGTCTTCCAATAGTTTTTTTATTG
>JAZGLO010000693.1:0-87849 GCA_036873155.1 Biomphalaria sudanica
CAAAAAGGGGTAAGACGGATGTAGAGTGTTAATACAGATCACTCAAAAAAAAATATAACGAGTAAAACATGTCCTCCAAGAGTGTTCTAAGGGTAGCTATAACATGTCATCCAAGAGTGTTCTAAGGGTAGCTATAACATGTCCTCCAAGAGTGTTCTAAGGGTAGCTATAACATGTCCTCCAAGAGTGTTCTAAGGGTAGCTATAACATGTCATCCAAGAGTGTTCTAAGGGTAGCTATAACATGTCCTCCAAGAGTGTTCTAAGGGTAGCTAAAACATGTCCTCCAAGAGTGTTCTAAGGGTAGCTATAACATGTCCTCCAAGAGTGTTCTAAGGGTAGCTATAACATGTCCTCCAAGAGTGTTCTAAGGGTAGCTATAGCATGTCTTCCAAGAGTGTTCTAAGGGTAGCTATAACATGTCCTCCAAGAGTGTTCTAAGGGTAGCTATAACATGTCTTCCAAGAGTGTTCTAAGGGTAGCTATAACATGTCCTCCAAGAGTGTTCTAAGGCTAGCTATAACATGTCTTCCAAGAGTGTTCTAAGGGTAGCTATAACATGTCATCCAAGAGTGTTCTAAGGGTAGCTAAAACATGTCCTCCAAGAGTGTTCTAAGGGTAGCTATAACATGTCCTCCAAGAGTGTTCTAAAGGTAGCTATAACATGTCTTCCAAGAGTGTTCTAAGGGTAGCTATAACATGTCCTCCAAGAGTGTTCTAAGGGTAGCTATAACATGTCTTCCAAGAGAGTTCTAAGGGTAGCTATAACATGTCATCCAAGAGTGTTCTAAGGGTAGCTAAAACATGTCCTCCAAGAGTGTTCTAAGGGTAGCTATAACATGTCCTCCAAGAGTGTTCTAAGGGTAGCTATAACATGTCATCCAAGAGTGTTCTAAGGGTAGCTAAAACATGTCCTCCAAGAGTGTTCTAAGGGTAGCTATAACATGTCCTCCAAGAGTGTTCTAAGGGTAGCTATAACATGTCATCCAAGAGTGTTCTAATGGTAGCTATAACATGTTTTCCAAGAGTGTTCTAACGGTAGCTATAACATGTCCTCCAAGAGTGTTCTAAGGGTAGCTATAACATGTCCTCCAAGAGTGTTCTAAGGGTAGCTATAACATGTCCTCCAAGAGTGTTCTAAGGGTAGCTATAACATGTCCTCCAAGAGTGTTCTAAGAGTAGCTAGAACATGTCTTCCAAAAGTGTTCTAAGGGTAGCTATAACATGTCTTTCAAGAGTGTTCTAAGGGTAGCTATAACATGTCCTCCAAGAGTGTTCTAAGGGTAGCTATAACATGTCTTCCAAGAGAATTCTAAGGGTAGCTATACCATGTCCTCCAAGAGTGTTCTAAGGATAGCTATAACTTGTCTTCCAAGAGTGTTCTAAGGGTAGCTATAACATGTCCTCCAAGAGTGTTCTAAGGGTAGCTATAACATATTCTCCAAGAGTGTTCTAAGGGTAGCTATAACATGTCCTCCAAGAGTGTTCTAAGGGTAGCTATAACATGTCCTCCAGAAGTGTTCTAAGGGTAGCTATAACATGTCCTCCAAGAGTGTTCTAAGGGTAGCTATAACATGTCTTCCAAGAGTGTTCTAAGGGTAGCTAAAACATGTCCTCCAAGAGTGTTCTAAGGGTAGCTATAACTTGTCTTCCAAGAGTGTTCTAAGGGTAGCTATAACATGTCCTCCAAGAGTGTTCTAAGGGTAGCTATAACATGTCTTCCAAGAGTGTTCTAAGGGTAGCTATAACATGTCCTCCAAGAGTGTTCTAAGGGTAGCTATAACATGTCCTCCAAGAGTGTTCTAAGGGTAGCCATAACATGTCCTCCAAGAGTGTTCTAAGGGTAGCTATAACATGGACTACAAAACAACGAAAAAAGAAAGTATATTCTCGTATACAAACAAAAACTAACAAACGAATTATGCTAAAAGTAAAGTTTCGGTTTGAATCTAAAATGTATTAAATAATCGGAATAACTGAAAGGTCAACAAAATCAAATTTAAATAAGTTAACAGGCCTCGTATATTAGTAGACAAAGATTTAAAATTCTATCAAGTAAAGTAAGCCCATTAAAGCCTTAGATTTATTTGTTAAAACTATTTTTAAATAACCTAATACTAAACATTGAATAGTAACGCACCATAACCTTTTTAATTAAGGATTTATTATTGGTACATGTACCTAAAGTGACGCTGATCGGTATTTCCATACGACGTTTTTGTTACATTATAGTGAAGCTGTAAAAATGTTTTTAAAACAAACATTTGAATGTAAATTTTATAAAATAATCAAATAAATAGACGTTTAAGTGTAAACGTATTAATTAATTATTTCGAAGATTATGTCTTAATCAGATCTAACTTTGATAAATGAAAAGATGTCGAGATGTGTTAAGTAGCTAATGTATAGTATTGACCTAAATCTTGTAGGCCTTCACAAATAGCTGTTGTTTAATTAGATTTTGTTCTTTAAATATGAATTTAAAGGTGTTAAAATGAAAGTAATTTAGATATACAAAGGAACTGTACCTTAAGACGAAAATTGTTTTGATTTAATAGGGTATGACATTTTCTTTTGACCTTCATTATAGGCCACATACATATTTGAGTTGTATCACAACGCTGCTCTTGCTCGTGAATTAGTGAATGGTGCTATAACAGAGATACTATACGAAGTAAATTTAACAAAATCTACTGTGTTAATAGATTTTTGGGTAACATACGGTCTTCACCTTGTGCTTGCACTAGTTTACATATCTTAGGTTTAACGTTCGTTGCTAAAGAAAAATGTATGCACAATTTTATCAATTATTGGTCAAACGGTTTACCAGAAATACATACATACATAATACATATGTATATATATATATATATTTAAAATGTGCTTTACACATTAGAGTTTATAGTTTGTAAATATAGATAAGTATTTACCTAGGTCATCTTGATGATTTTTGTTTTCTTTTTCGATGCGTTCTGAACAAAAATACAAATTTACTTAAAATTATAAAATATTAAAATATTAAAAGAATTAAATTAAAAATATCGTAATTAAAATATCATAACACATAAGTCGAAAAAAAAACACACAATTTTGATCTCTTTCTTTTTATTGCTCCATTAGTTGTATTTGAAAGCAAACATAATTAAGTAACAAAAAGACTCTTTTAATTAAAAGCACAAATTTACAATCTCTATAAAAATACACGAAATATAAGTACAAAAATAAATACAATTTTAAAATATATTTAAATTATTGTTTTTGTGACAGAAGGATAGCACATAATAGTCTAATGGGTTAAAGGATTGTTCTTTAGAGGTTAAAAAATTATTCAATACATTTTAGGTTTTAACAATATGTCTAATAAAAGAAAATGAAATAGTACATACATTTATAGCGGTAAAATAGACAGTTCTTACCTTTTTCTACTTTCAATTGAGCTATTTCTTCTTGACACACTTGCCACTGTGAAGCTAATTGGCCTATAGAATTACATATTAATATATATCTTTTGTTGCATAAGTTCAAGCAATGATTGGGTGAACTAGCTTTTTTTGTTTTTTGGAACAAAAAGAATAACACATAGAGAGCGACCTAAATCAAAATTTATAATAGACAGTGAAACAAGTTATAGAACAAAAAAGAATACTATTTTAAAACAAAGCTTTTCTAAAGGGAAATAATCGCTAATTTCTACCAGCTATACCATTTTGCTACATAAAAAAATATTAATATTATATAATTAACTAATTGGTAAATTTTTAAATTGATTCAGGTATTTTTATCCACATTAAATAACTATTTAAAATTTCAACTTGATCCGAGAATGGGAGGTAAGAGAAACAGGTCAAAGCTTTATGAGATGACTAAATCAATATTTTCATTATAATAAGCTAGATAGACTGTGACATTAGGCCATACCATCCAATGACGATTTTATAGTAATTGTAAATGCAGGAGTGATTCCCCTATAAGAAGTTTATATAAGGCCTTGCAACGTGTGTTTAGTTGCCACTTGCTTCTGAAATATCAGCTCGACCACTGGACATGAATTGTGAGCTGTACATATTTTTATTTAGTTAGTTATTGGTCATGTGTCCTACTGTTGAGGTTTTTAGATTAATTATATCTCTAAATATATTTATCAATTAGTAAATATAACCTCAAATGATTTTCACGCATGATATTTTAACATTAAATGTTATGCATCCTGAGGTACTTTCAAACGTGACGTATTTTTCTAAATGGTTTCTCTGATGGATTCAAATTTGTTTTGAACCATCAAATAGTATTTTCCTGAACGGATGATTATAAGTGGGTTTTTATGAAGCTTTTAAGTTTTCCTAAAGCTTATATTTCATCAAGACATTATTTAGGCGAAAATTGGCTGTGTTGTCCTGAAGGATGTGACCCCAGAGTGCCCTAATGTGTTTGTATGTTGACTTGAGGCATGTGACCCCAGAGTGGCCAAATGTGTTTGTATGTTGACCTTAGGCATGTGACCCCAGAGTGGTCAAATGTGTTTGTGTGTTGGCCTGAAGCATGTGACCTCAGAGTGGCCAAATGTGTTTGTATGTTGGCCTGAAACATGTGACCCCAGAGTGGCCAAATGTGTTTGTGTGTTGGCCTGAAGCATGTGCCTCAGAGTGGCCAAATGTGTTTGTGTGTTGACCTGAGGCATGTGACCCCAGAGTGGCCAAATGTGTTTGTGTGTTGGCCTGAAGCATGTGACCCCAGAATTGCCAAATGTGTTTATATGTTGGCCTGAAGCATGTGACCCCAGAGTGGCCAAATGTGTTTGTATATTGGCCTGATGCATGTGACCACAGAGTGGCCAAATGTGTTTGTGTGTTGGCCTAAAGCATGTGACCCCAGAGTGGCAAAATGTGTTTGTATGTTGGCCTGAAGCTTGTGACCCCAGAGTGGCCAAATGTAATTGTGTGTTGGCCTGAAGAATGTGACCCCAGAGTGGCCAAATGCGTTTGTATTTATTTGTACTATGTGACTAGCTCGGTGTGACATACTATTTTTGAATATGTAACTTTTGCTTATTTTTTGTTGAGATGGCCTATGAGTAAACGGCTAGTTTATAAACACATTTATTTGACTCTTCATGTGCATTATCTATTTGTATATATGATTACCTGAGACTGTAATTATTTACCAAGAGGTTATACTTAATAATCCAGGAGATAAAAGTAGGAACCAAACTAGCACTGGACAAACGAGCCAGCATCTTTCAAACACTGAACAATTGAGCTTAATAACCTAATTCTAGCAAAAGGTCACATGTGAATTCATTATTAACCTAAGGTAAAATAGAGACGTTTGTTGACATCACATGACACCTTGACCCTTTTAAGCTATGCCCGCTATTACATATTATAAATAGGTCCAATTTGTTATATAACACGGAGTGCTCTTTAGTAGCAATCCCCATCTATATGTAAAATAAAAAATATATATTTTATTTTACTTCATTTTTGTAATGTGTCAAACGACTATACGAATAAAAAAGTTCAATCAGTAGTTCAGTAGTTTATGAAGACGTTTT
The DNA here is from genome assembly GCA_036873155.1 of Biomphalaria sudanica. Classification (NCBI taxonomy): domain Eukaryota; kingdom Metazoa; phylum Mollusca; class Gastropoda; family Planorbidae; genus Biomphalaria; species Biomphalaria sudanica. Next base: position 5,551 of record JAZGLO010000693.1, read on the forward strand.
TTGTTATACACAAAGCAATATAGCAAAACTTGTAGTTGTAAAATGTTTTAAAACATAAATGAGAATTTAAATTTTATTAAATCATCAAATGAATAGATGTTAAAGTGTAAAAGTAAAAAACAATATTAGCGAAGATTATGTCTTAATCACATTTAACCTAGGTAAATGACAAAATGACGAGATGTGCTAAGCAGTTTAGGTTTTAAATATATGTTTGATAAAAGAAAATCAATACTACAAACATGTATAGCAGTTTAAAAATTATTCTTACCTTTTTCCAATTTTAATAGGGTTATTTCTTCTTGACACACTTGCAACTGTGAAGCTGATTGGCCTATAAATTATTAATATATAAGTTTTATTTGAAAAAAAAAAATGCATAGAGTGCGATCTTAGTCAAAATTAATAATACACAGTAAAATAATAATTATAAGACAAAAATAATGTTTTCACAACGAAACTTATCTAAATATTCATATTAGAAAAAAATAAAAAATTTTGAGTAATTATAAATGCAGGATAAATTCTTTTTAAGAAGTTTATATAAGGCCTTGCAACGTGTGTTTAGTTGACAATTGCTCCAGAGCTACCAGATATACATTTAACTGTAACTTAAGACGTAACATTTTTTATTTAAATTAAATCTTACAATTTGTTTTGACTTTTATTCTAGGCCTCATTCTATTTTGAGTTGTATCACTACGCTGCTCATGCTCGCGATATTGTGCATGGTGCTATCACAGAAATACTATTCGACGTAAATTTAACAAAGTCTACTGTGTTCATAGATTTTGGGGAACTTTTTATACGGTCTTCAACTTGTGCAGGCACTTGTTGACATATCTTAGGTTTATCTTTAGTTGCTTAAGGAAAATTTATGTACAATTTTCAATAATTGGTCAAACGGTTCAGATTTCTATTCCGGAAATACATACATGTATACATAAATACATACACACATATATACATACACACATAAATACATACACATATTTTGTATTTGGTTTACATATAAAGTAGTATATCTCAATACAAAGAAAAGATTCAAGTTTTACATTTGTATATTTGTATTTACCTATAAGGTCATCTTGATCATTTTTATTTTCGTTTGCGATGATTTCTAAACATCGAAATTAAAATTTATTTTATAAGTATAAAATATAACAAATAATAAAATAATTTAATTGAAAATATAATAAAAATATTGTTACTAATCTCCCTATCCAGGCTCTCTTCAAACTGCACCACACGACATAACGAACTTAAGAACCTCATAATTCAGGACTCCAAAGTAACAGTAGCAATTTAATTTCAAATGCATTACAACACTGTACAGTTGGCAACAATATTACACTAACTGTCCAAAAACATAGCCTTGCTCCGCCTGACTTCACACACAGTGCTGTTTCTAATTTCACCTCGTACTGGTCACATTGCGAGGTAACGTGAAGTGTCTTGACTCAAACACACCTGCTCTTATATAGTGTCTCTACTGGCCTTCTAGAATCGGATGGAACGCTCTTGACCACTCAGAATGATTACAATCGCAGTGACTTGCGTGCGTAATATTTACATACAGGTCGTTGCCGAACTGGCGTGTACTGTCACTGGTCACGGTTGACCGCTCGTCCTGCGCTGGACTGGGGCGATTTGGGTAGGCTAAGAACACACACAGCACAACCCCCATCTGTGTCATCACCAGGTTTATAACAATATCATAATAAATAAGTCGAAAAATACAAAACAGATTTGAGCTCCTTACCAGTACTGCTCTACTAATTCACTTTGAAAGCAAACTAGGTTACTAAATGATTCTTTTAACTTAAAGCAAAAAAAAAATCATTAAAAACATTTCAAAATGTTTAGCGATAAATTTTGAATTCAAGTATTGTGTTATGCATACCAAAAATAAAAGCGTATGAAGTGTTACATATTTGAATACGTGCCTTACAAAAGAAATATGAATCAAATGTCAATCATGCATTGTGTGAAATGATTATTTTTAATCTTAATAATATTTGTGTGTAGAAGGGTAGAAGAGTAATTGTTATTGTTTGATCTTAAACAAGCAAAATGTATTTTATAATTTTTACAAATAGTATTTTTTTGGTAACAGTAGGATAAAAAGTTTAAAGATCTAATTTGTTAAAAAAATTTCTAATGAGGTAAAACAATTGTTGAACATATTTTAGGTTTTAACTAAAGAAATAAACTTTTACATACATTTATAGCTGTACGAAATACATTTCCACTTACCTTTTTCCAATTTTAATTGAGCTCTAATTTCTTGACACACTTGCAACTGTGAAGCTAATTGGCTTATAGAATTAGATATTAATACATATTTTGTTGCATAAGTTCAGGCACAGATTGGTGAATTAGCTTATAATCATTGTTTCAGCACGTTTGATTACAGATCGGTAGTGCATCGTTGGAATGGAAGCTTTGTTCCACAGACTGATACCAGCATCTGATACAGCTATGTATTTGTCTTTGTTGGAATCATTCTTTCTTTTTTTCATATGCAAGAAATGCTGCGCAACTTGACGATTTGTTGGCAGTACATTGTGAAGAAGTTCACCGGCATCGCCAAATACTGAGTGCCGTGTTACGCTTCTTGTAGCCATTAAGTTACAAAACATTCAATTTATTGTTCTAAATAAATAACGTGCAATAGAAATAAACAACAGGCATACAAATTAAAAGCATAATATAGTTACTAAATCTTAAAATTAAGCAAGTAATAATAGAATGCATCAAGCTGAAAATGCTGGTTAACGCAATTTTCAAATTTAAAAATGGGGCACTTCCTGTAATACAAAAACAATTTAAAATTTTGTTCATTATTTCAGAGGTCATTTGTCAAATAAATACGGAGTTCCGTAATGATATTCCAATATTTTCTCTTTTTCAACCCACCCTAATCTATATCTATATCTATATCTATATCTATATATATATATATATATATATATATATATATATATATATATATATATATATAAGTAAAAAGACAAAGTAAAAGAAAATTGAAAATTACACTACTACATTTATGTTATATTGTTTATCTTTGTGATGATCCATTACATTTTTTTGTATAGATTGGTCATTAGGAGCTGCTTTGATGGAGTTGGGAGCTCAAGAAAAGGGAAGACGCTAAGACATCTGCAATTTTGTCTATGCAGTCAATTATCAAATGAAATAAATGTGTAATTCCTAATTGGACAATAAAACTACACTATTGCACTAATTTGAATAATCTCTTATTTTTATTTTTATTATCATTATTATATTTCATTCAAACTCTGAAATTTTGTTAAAAGGTCTTTACTGTAGATATATCGTGTCTCGATTACTTTTCTCTATTGATAAAGTATAAAATATGTCACTATTTGACTGAAAAGCTAGCATAATTTAACTATAAGTGATAAATAACAGTGATATGAACGATTTTGTGAAGTATCTTTTGACTACTAATATTATATGTGTTTGTAAAAACTGTTACCTATTGTTTGGCAAAAAGAAAAGGAAGAGAAATTAGATATAAGAAAACAAAATTAGTTAAATGTCTAATATAAGCTAATTTATAATATATATTAAGTCACACCACTCTCTAATCTCCCATATTAAATCGTTAGTTAATATAAAATAAAGAAGTGTGGTAACAGAGGGACCATCAACAAATGCAATGCCAACCCCCAGCTAACAGAACATTACAATTTGTATGCATTTTCGAAAAGTAATTGCAACGTCTGTTTGGGACCCCTCAGCTCAAGAAAACATTAAAAAACTGGATCAGACACAAAATAGAGCAGTGAGATTCATAACAAACTAATATTCATATTTGACTAGAGTAACACCTTTAGTAAAATCACTAAATTTAGAAAGCCTTCAGAGTAGAATACTTAAAAGTAAAGTAGCAATTATAAATAAAACAATTTATTCATAATCTTCAAATCCAAAACAAAATTTTAAAAAATACTCTGAAAGACACAAAGATAAACGCACATTTTTCGTCCCAAATTTGTACAAAAGCTCCTTCTTCCCTAGCGCCATTAGTGCATGGAATAAGTTGCCTGAGCTAGCCAAAAAAAAACAGTGACTTGGCAGAGTTTAGGTCATTGGTTAATATGCATGACCAATTTTCTTTTTTGAACTATCGCCTGTAACATATAAGATATGAAGAAGATAAGAAATGTCAGAAAAAAAAATCTCTACATTGTAAAACTCGTGCCATTCAATTATTTATGACGTTGCATCTTTTTTTTAAACTTTGATAGATCAAGTGATTGTTAGAGAGCATAATTACAAATCTATGTTTTAAAAGTTATAAAGAGCTTAAGGTAATTACTTGCGTCAGCTTTCAACAGCTATGATCCTTTTAGATCTACTGATAACATTGTTTTTCATGCATAGAGATAACTACGCTGTATCGAATCTCATTATATCCTGTTCACAACAATATAGTGGCAGGTAATTTTACTCCTCACATCTGTGACATGACAACAGGATATTTCAGGAAGCATACAAACTATCCATTGCCAAGTCAATGTGTGAGGACACAAAGTGATTGCTGAATAACCATTGGTCATAAAAGAAAAAATGTTTCTAAAAGAAAGGAACATCAAACATGTGCATTGGTTTGTTTTTATTATTCTTACTGCTGTAACACAGATCAATGCAGGTAGTGTTTTTTTTTTCCTTATCGAATATTAATTTTTTTAAAGTAAACTAGCACTTTTTGACTAATGTCACTTATCCCACACAACAGACAATCGTATATCAAGGGCGATCATCTGTGGTGAGCTAAAGGAGGACGGCATAACAGAGTTGTATTTTTCTAACGATAAACTCATGCGCCGTCTCTACGCCCTCACTGACAGATAGGAAAATTAGAACGTTTCATGAACATATTGTTGTAACTCTAAGGCAGGCACTCAACGAAAGGTAGGTGGGAAAACGATGCCATAGTTACTAGTTAGACTTCTGCTATTAAGTCACAGGGATTAACATGGGCGTAGCCGGGAGGCGGTTGGGGTTCAACCTCCCCCGAAATAAAATCCACCCCCCCACCGCAGGGGGAAATCTGAATTTAGTGACTTTGATTTTGTTTATTTTAGGTAAGATTTTAATATTAAACCATCACTTGTCTCAGCACAACCAAGGGGTTTCGAGTTTAAAACCCCCTAACGGGTGGTTGAGTTTAAGACCCCCTACCAGGGGGATGAGTTTAAAAATCCCTACCAGGGGGGGTTTGAGTTTAAAAACCCCTACTAGGGGTTTTGACAGTTAAATCCCCCTTTTCTATAAAACAAAACAAACAAAAAATGCAAACGACAATCCCCAAATTCCAAGAGCACAATTAAGGAAGATTTTTTTTAAAACCCCCTCCAAAATTTACTATAAACCCTTCTTCAATATAAAAAAGCAAAGTACACTCTTAAAATTCTATGAGCGTAGCCAAAGGGGTTTTGAGTTTACCCCCACCACCCACCCTCTATTCAGTACGGTTTGAAGCTAAACAAATACCTCTTCAATATAAAAAAAAAGCTAATTACGCACTCAAAATGTTATGAGCGTAGCTAAATGGGTTTTCAATCAGTTTTGAGTTTAACCCCCCTTCAGCGGAGTCTGAAAGTTTAAAATACCTCTTTAATAATAAAAACAGAAAATTATACACTCAAAATGTTATGAGTGTAGTCAAAATGGTTTTGAGTTTAAACCCCCCCGTCAGCGGGGTTTGAAGCTACAAAATACCTCTTCAGTGTAAGAAAAAAGCAAAATATGCACTCAAAATGCTATTAGCGTTGCCAAAAGGGGTTTTGAGTTTAAACCACCCTTCAGAGGGGTTCGATGCTGGAAAAAAAAAACTCTTCAATATTAAAAAGGAAAGTACACACAAAAATTATTTGAGCGTAGCGAAACCTATTGGTGTTTTTAGGTTTAAATCCCTCTCAGACATATGGCTTTTTTTCAAAGTTAAAAACCCCTCCAGATGGTTTTGAGTTTAAAATTCCTCTACAGAGTGTTTTGGGGTGGAAAAGCTCTATCTTCAATATTATTTTAAGCAAACTACAGTTATTAAGTTCTATTACCGTAGCTAAATGAGGTTTTGAATTAAAAAAAAAACAATTCCAGAGATTCTTTAGTTTAAAAACCCCAACAGATGATTTTGACGATAAACCTTCCCTTGTCGATATAAAATCTAAAGCAAACTACAGTCACTTAATTCCAAGAGCGTAGTCAAGAGAGGTTACACATTTCTACCAGTGGCGGGGCTCCATTAATAAAGTGCAGTGAATAGTTATCTGCCGAAATTGAAAAACACTAAATATGGCTCAACAAACATGGCTAAGACAGATTTTAGGAGTCAGGTATATAAGATCGGGTATAAATCAAGGAAATCCTATGCCAAAGTGGAAGTCAACTCCTTAGCAAGAGTGTGATAGAGCGTTGCATGAGGTTTGCGTGGCATGTTCTCCGACAAAATGAATTACGCATAAGAAGAGATCCTAGTACAACTTGGCGCCTCACATTCATGGAGGTTCTCAGAGCATGTGGGAAGATGCTTCAGACATTACCATGGACAGATTTTTATGGAAACAGCTTGACGGCAAATGCACCGAATGGCGAAGGAGGGTCTAGGTCAGTAAGATTAGCACATTTGGTTTTTGAAATACAACTTTTTAATAGCATAATAATGTACTGTAGATACCTCAGAATATGCATTTAGTTGGCTTTCAATACAAAAAATAGTGCTTGGCGGCGGGGCTTCGCTCAGCACTGGGGGAGCTCTCAGCGTTCCCCCAGACCCATTGCTGGCAAGGGCGAGGAGTCTACTTTCTTTTTCACCTATTCAAGGGCACAATAAACGTCTTCCAAAAGAATGAAGGGTCAGAATGTAATAGTGATCAATTATGTACACACCACACACACATCCAGACATACAAACACGCACACACACATATATATATATATATATATATATAAATTTTCGGGGGGGGCGGGGGGGGAAGAAGAAAATCCCCACCAACCCCCCACCCCCAAAAAAAATTCTGGCTAGGCCCATGAGCCTATTAAATATTTTGAAGAGAACTGAAAGACAGAAGGAGAAAGAATATTGAGAAAGTGTAAAAAAGATGTATTATTTAGTTGGATAGCTTGATGGTGTAAGTGATACTTGAATTCACGGACATGTTAAATTAAACCTATTAGCAACAAAATATTTCACGCACAAAGACATGTAAAGGAAATATTATACTTATGTGCCTTATATTATTATTATTGTTATTATTATTGCGACAATAAAAAAAAGGGGGGGGGGTCCATGACAAAATAAATAATGTATAGCAGTTGAACAAAACAATTAGACTAGCCAGAAGTTGTTTTGATTAAATTTTAATACCAATTATTTTTATTTACTTAGGACCATCTGTTGGCAGTAAGCTTTGAAAGCTTTGGTATACAGTAGACCCGATTCCTGTAAAGATGTCTTAAGTAACACATCAAGAGTTGTTGTCATTCTATTCAGCTGACTTGAGATCTTATGCGACACATACACTGATGGCGGTGGGTGGACTATCTTTCAAAGACATATTCCTGGAAATTTAAGTTTCTACAGAGGATAAGAAGAATACAAATATGGTTTTGGTGATGTGGCTATAGGAGAATTTTATCTTGGGAATGAGAACATGCATCAAATAACAACGAAACAAAACAAAACAAAGTGTAAGCTCAATGCGTTATGAGAACAAACACGAGAGTTAAACATAGGGCCAACGAATCTAAATAAGTTTTGAACAGGTAGGTCTACATGTTTTGGAATGTAAGGAAGAATCTGGTTTGTCTGAGCTCAGTGGGGTGTGAATTCAAAACTTTGGTCCATGCGATGAAAATGCACGGGAAAACGCGACACAACTAAGAGCGTTGAGTCTATGGAGCGCAGGGCTCTCTGAGGGAATATGGATTGATCAGTTCACTAAGGTACAAGGGCATTTCACTTATGACTAAGTCTATTTTTTGCATTTACAGGAAGCCAATAGAGTGTAGGTAAGAGAGAAGAGAGAGCAGTGAATCGGGTATTCCCTTTGTTTCGAACTAACTGTGCAGCGTTGTTTTAAATTCCTTGCATTGTGTGTATGCGTGTGTGTATGTGTGTGTGTGTGTATCTGATGGATATAGCCTCTAGCTACATAATGCTTACCTTGATTTAATAAAAGAATATTTAGTGTTAAAGTGTGTGGGTGTCTTTTCAACCTTGTGAGAGAACTAAAATATTTCAGTCTATAATGTCTGTATTTCTTTGAAGTTTTGATGTAAACAGTTATTTCTACCTAAAGGGTGTAAATAGCTATATCTACCTAAAGGATGTAAACAGTTCTATCTACCTATAGGATTTAAACAGCTATAGCTACCTAAAGGGTGTAAACAGTTATATCTACTTAAAGGGTGTAAACAGTTATATCTACCTAAAGGATGTAAACAGTTCTATCTACCTAAAGGATGTAAACAGTTATATCTACCTAAAGGGTGTAAACAGTTATATCTACCTAAAGGATGTAAACAGTTATATCTACCTAAAGGGTGTAAACAGTTATATCTACCTAAAGGGTGTAAACAGTTATATCTACTTAAAGGGTGTAAACAGTTATATCTGCCTAAAGGATTTAAACAGCTATAGCTACCTAAAGGATGTAAACAGTTATATCTACCTAAAGGATTTGAACAGTTATATCTACCTAAAGGGTGTAAACAGTTCTATCTACCTAAAGAGTGTAAACAGCTATATCTACCTAAAGGGTGTAAACAGTTCTATCTACCTAAAGGATTTAAACAGCTATAGCTACCTAAAGGATGTAAAAAAGCTATATCCACCTAAAGGGTGTAAACAGTTATATCTACCTAAAGAATGTAAACAGTTATATCTACCTAAAGGGTGTAAACAGTTATATCTACCTAAAGGATGTAAACAGTTATATCTGCCTAAAGGATTTAAACAGCTATAGCTACCTAAAGGATGTAAACAGTTATATCTACCTAAAGGATTTGATCAGTTATATCTACCTAAAGGGTGTAAACAGTTCTATCTACCTAAAGAGTGTAAACAGCTATATCTACCTAAAGGGTGTAAACAGTTCTATCTACCTAAAGGATTTAAACAGCTATAGCTACCAAAAGGATGTAAAAAAGTTATATCTACCTAAAGAGTGTAAACAGTTATATCTACCTAAAGGGTGTAAAGAGTTATATCTAACTAAAGGGTGTAAACAGTTATATCTACCTAAAGGGTGTAAACAGTTATATCTACCTAAAGGATTCCTTGATACATGCTTTTAAGTACGACATTTGAGCCAATGCTGAAGCTGTCAATGGGCCGTCACTCCCAATAAGGGAGATGATCTCCTTTCTTAACAGTTCTTGCTTGTCTGGATTTACGGCTAAGTTGAATAGCAAGAGCTCCAGGGATTTTGAGGTCTGTACAGATTCAAGAGACGGGAAAAAAAATTGGAACAAAAATGTTTATACCTTCTGCTATTTAGTAAAAGTATTGATGTTGTTATGTTTAAAACAAATGTGAGTAGGCTAATATCACTTAGGTTTTGTTTTTCAGCCCGAAGAAATAATGATTCAGGACAGAGTAACTGCTTTTTTAAATATATATTCTTTAAAAAGCATCAAAACTATAGAAACACGCAAAAGAAAAAAAGATTACTTTAGTTATAATCAAAGAAAGTTTATCAAAGGGGAAGAACCGCTAATTACTGCCATTTATATGGAAATGGCATGGCTTACCTCCCTTTCTGCAATATAAAACAAAATAAAAATATTTTTACTAGACCGAGAGAAGGAGTGAATGGATATAAGCTTTTTAAAAAGAAATCTTAATAAATTATATGTATTAATGTTAATAAAACAAATGTAGACATTTAATCCTGAGAATAAATATAAAATATAATCTGATTAATTGGTGATACTCTGCGGTGTAAACGTGAAACCATTATAAAGGGTTAAGAAGCTGAAATATTGGGAAAAAAATTAGTAACAATAAAGCGGAATAATAGAGGATACAAAATTTGAGACTTTTGTGTTCAGGTTGTATTGTTGGAAGTCGTTTGTTTCTTCAGGTATTTAGGTATTCTTTAGGTATTTAGGTATTCTTTAGGTATTTAGGTATTCTTTATGTATTTAGAATGTAGCTGTCACAGAGGCACTCCCATTCAGCTATACAGAGCATAGATAAGGATAAACTGTACGATTTCTACTTCTCTATAAGTATTTAGTTTATTTATTCCAACGTACCGAGTCAGCCCCTCCGATGTACATGGAAGACAAAATTGGCTTCATCGTCAGTTAAAGATTTTTCTTTGATGAGAGACAGAAAGTAAATGTCGTCCGTCGGATTGAAGTGTTCCTTCTTTCTCCCTTTTCTCAACTTCCGCTTTGGCAATGTAATAATCTTGACTGGCACGTCTGTTGAAATCAATGTTTTACGCTATCTAGAGTGCTAAGACTGTTTTCGAGACATCAATGTTTTATGCTATCTAGAGTGCTAAGACTGTTTTTAGGACATCAATGTTTTATGCTATCTAGAGTGCTAAGACTGTTTTCGGGACATCAATGTTTTACGCTATCTAGAGTGCTAAGACTGTTTTAGGGACATGAATGTTTTATGCTATCTAGAGTGCTAAGACTGTTTTCGGGACATGAATGTTTTACGCAATCAAGAGTGCTAATACTGTTTTCGGGACATCAATGTTTTACGCTATCTAGAGTGCTAAGACTGTTTTCGGGACATGAATATTTTATGCTATCTAGAAGGCTAAGACTGTTTTCGGGACATCAATGTTTTACGCAATCTAGAGTGCTAAGACTGTTTTCGGGACATGAATGTTTCACGCAATCTAGAGTGCTAAGACTGTTTTCGAGACATCAATGTTTTATGCTATCTAGAGTGCTAAGACTGTTTTCGGGACATCAATGTTTTATGCTCTCTAGAGTGCTAAGACTGTTTTTAGGACATCAATGTTTTATGCTATCTAGAGTGCTAAGACTGTTTTCGGGACATCAATGTTTTATGCTATCTAGAGTGCTAAGACTGTTTTCGGGACATCAATGTTTTATGCTCTCTAGAGTGCTAAGACTGTTTTTAGGACATCAATGTTTTATGCTATCTAGAGTGCTAAGACTGTTTTCGGGACATGAATGTTTTACGCAATCTAGAGTGCTAAGACTGTTTTCGGGACAACAATGTTTTACGCTATCTAGAGTGCTAAGACTGTTTTTAGGACATCAATGTTTTACGCTATCTAGAGTGCTAAGACTGTTTTCGGGACATCAATGTTTTATGCTATCTAGAGTGCTAAGACTGTTTTTGGGACATCAATGTTTTATGCTATCTAGAGTGCTAAGACTGTTTTCGGGACATCAATGTTTTATGCTATTTAGAGTGCTACGTTTGGACGTTTTATTCTAAAAACACCTTTAATGTTTGAGGGCCATGTTTCAAATATAAAAAAGTATCTTACAGTTTAGACAAATTTAACTAAGTTTGATTATATACTGTGCGATAGAATATATATCAATTGTTTAACACTGAAACATTTCTACTCTCAAGAATTAGGTACACAATTATATATGTGTGTGATGTCTGAACATGGGGGGGGGGGAGACGGTCAACCCTCGTGTGTACTGGATCCATCCAGTGGCTAGAGTGGCGAACTGGTTTAAGTGTACTGGATCCACCAAGTGGCTAGAGTGGCGAACTGGTTTGGGTGTACTGGATCCACCCAGTGGCTAGAGTGGCGAACTGGTTTGGGTGTACTGGATCCACCCAGTGGCTAGAGTGGCGAACTGGTTTGGGTGTACTGGATCCACCCAGTGGCTAGAGTGGCGAACTGGTTTGGGTGTACTGGATCCACCCAGTGGCTAGAGTGGCGAACTGGTTTGGGTGTACTGGATCCACCCAGTGGCTAGAGTGGCGAACTGGTTTGGGTGTACTGGATCCACCCAGTGGCTAGAGTGGCGAACTGGTTTGGGTGTACTGGATCCACCCAGTGGCTAGAGTGGCGAACTGGTTTGGGTGTACTGGATCCACCCAGTGGCTAGAGTGGCGAACTGGTTTGGGTGTACTGGATCCACCCAGTGGCTAGAGTGGCGAACTGGTTTGGGTGTACTGGATCCACCCAGTGGCTAGAGTGGCGAACTGGTTTGGGTGTACTGGATCCACCCAGTGGCTAGAGTGGCGAACTGGTTTGGGTGTACTGGATCCACCCAGTGGCTAGAGTGGCGAACTGGTTTGTGTGTACTGGATCCACCCCGTGGCTAGAGTGGCGAACTGGTTTGGGTGTACTGGATCCACCCAGTGGCTAGAGTGGCGAACTGGTTTGTGTGTACTGGATCCACCTATGGCTAGAGTGGCGAACTGGTTTGGTCATAAACTGCATTTTTCTAGAAGAAAAATGGCATAATCTAAATGTTGTAAAAAAAATTTTTTTACCGTTGATGACAAAGAGACAGAATTATTCTTCATAGTAGATTTAGTAAACATGAAGACCATAAAGAAATAAAGAGATATACATGTATTTGGATATTTCTTAAAAGCTTTTAATTAAAACAATTGCTTTCTTATTTTAAGATAAGAATCTTCAAAATCCCTGTAGGTTCTGTTTGTGAAGTAACTGTGCATCACTGACTTCCCACTCTCAGCCTCTGCTATAAGTTCTCCAACATTCCTTGTAGCCGTGAAGATGTCCAGCATCTCTGGACTGACATTACTGGCTAGCAGTCCTAGCGTTTTATTAAATACCAGTACACTGATACCTGTAGTTACGAAATGGAGATTTTATTACGCATAGACTAATTCAGCAAAACTTATTTTCTTTATATATTGTTGACAATTTCGATAAAAAAGGGGGTTAAACATCTACATGAATGAAAGGTTTGATTTCATTCAATTAAAAAGCAAGAAAAACATTTAAAAAATACTTTAAAAAATAAAAAAGCTTACATTGAGTGTAAGTGTATCAATTTGGATCAGTCATGTAATTACATATATAACTGACCTAGTTATAATCAGTGTGTGCGATTAGAAATATTTCTACCCATTGTTTTTGTTAAGCTTTTAACCTTCTCACTGCGCCTTGATCCTAGCATCTGTGTGGACCAGTTGGGAAAGAGGGAGGGAAGAGAGGGGTATCTTGGGGAATGTTTACATGACCGTTTTTTAAATGCATACAAAATGTTTACTCAGCACTCAAGAGTCCTCACGGGAGCTAATTACATTTCTACCACCACATCTGCCAAGTACAATTTCCTTCCCTTGTTCAAGATACAAGTAAACAAACTACTTCACTACCAACAGAGAAACGAGCTGTTCTGTACTTACTCTCAGTGGTGTCACGAAAGAACAGATCACGAAATCGTCAGCTATCTCATTCTGTGTGGATAAATAATGTAAAGCTGAGTCCGCTTTCAAAAGGTATTTGTTGGCTGCATTTCTCAAGCTGTACCATTCTTCACCTTGCCTATTGACCGTTAAGAAACAAAATAAGCACTGTACATTTCAAATAAATTCAATTCTATTATTTTTTAACCTATAGTGTCAATGAAAATTATTTTCAAAATATTACATTTCAAGCTGCACATTTGATACATTCGAATATTAGTACGCAAACATTCCTATACAGAGGCTCTTGGCTTTGAAACCAATGGGTCTTCAAGTTCAGATGCCGGTGAAGACTGGGATTTTGATCTTCGGTGATTACTGGGACTGCCCTGAGTTTAACCAACTGCAATGGTTATCTTCCCTGAGTTAAACCAACTGCAATGGTTATCTTCCCTGAGTTAAACCAACTGCAATGGTTATCTGCCATAAGTTCAACCAACTGCAATGGTTATCTGTCCTGAGTTTAACCAACTGCAATGGTTATCTGCCCTGAGTTTAACCAACTGCACAGGTTTTCTGCCCTGAGTTTAACCAACTGCACAGGTTATCTGCCCTGAGTTTAACCAACTGCAATGGTTATCTGCCCTGAGTTTAACCAACTGCACAGGTTTTCTGCCCTGAGTTTAACCAACTGCACAGGTTATCTGCCCTGAGTTTAACCAACTGCAATGGTTATCTGCCCTGAGTTTAACCAACTGCACAGGTTTTCTGCCCTGAGTTTAACCAACTGCACAGGTTATCTGCCCTGAGTTTAACCAACTGCAATGGTTATCTGACATACGTTGGAGAAGTAAAACCCTTTGGTGGCTGTGATGGCCACATGATTCCCTCGTTAACTGTCGATTACTGAAACAGAAGAGCTTTTTATCATCTGCCCCAGTATATGGCAAAGCCTTAAACTGAAAATAGAAAATGAAACACTTTTGTGCCATTTCTAGATATAATTTAGCGCATGCAAATATTGTTTACAAAAATTGAGAACGTTAGACCAAAATATTCACACACAAAAATTGCCATGTATCCGTCTTTTACTGCTTTTAATCTCCGGATGCTAGTATGGTCAGCTGATCTCTTATTTAACTCCGATGAGAGAAAAGATAATCAGAATGTCCATTTTAGTGATTCATATTAGTTTTATTTTGTGACATAATGAATAAAGAAATCGATACATTCAATGATATTGTGTGACATTGACTTCAATATGTACGAAACATACAAGTTGTCTGTTATCATTAACATGAATAAATGCAATGAATGGTTCATTTGTTACTGTGACGGGACATCCGCTGAACACAAACACTCGACCTTCACTGAAACACACACACACACGATTTCTCTCTTTATTTCTGGCTGTGTAAAACAATCTAACACATGTGATCTCCTGTCCATCTCTCGACTTCATCGCCAGACTTCTCGACCTTAGCTGAAGGTGATCTTAAAACACATATAGTGTGGTCACACAATTGACCTTAGCTGAAAATGATCTTAAAACAAATATAATGTGGTCACACCATCGACCTTAGCTGAAAATGATTATTAACACATATAGTGTGGTCAAACCATCGATCTTAGCTGGAAATATCAACATTCACACATATAGTGTAGTCACGTCATGGACATTGGCAGAAAATGAACATTCATACATAGAGTGTAACACAATGTACCTTGGCAAAAATAAACATTCAAAATAAAAGAAAACGTGACTTACCAATTGATCATGGGTTCTTTGCGACCTTGTCTCTTGCTAAAGGCATTTATGATATAGATGTTTGGGCTACGGATAACGTCGAAACGCCTACCTATCTAATTGCTCCCAAGCGGAAAGTCAAGTCTCAGTACGTAAAGTCAGCGCTTTTCGCAGCAAGACGCTCCCAGAAAGATAAAGACGGTTAAGTTTAAATATTTTTTTCGAGGCGACCCTCCCGCCCGCCCGCCTATTCCGACGCTCGCTACGGATAAGGTCGAAACGCCTACCAATCTAATTGCACGCAAGCGGAAAGTCAAGTAATAGTACGTAAAGTCAGCGCTTTTCGAAGAAGGACCCTCCCAAAAAAATAAAGACGGTTAAGTTTAAATATTTTTTTCGAGGCGACCCTCCCGACCGCCCGCCTCGTCCGACGGTCACTACGGATAAAGTCGAAACGCCTACCTATCTTAGTGCTCGCAAGCGGAAAGTCAAGTCTTAGTACGTAAAGTCAGCGCTTTTCGCAGCAAGACCCGCCAAGAAAGATAAAGACGGTTAAGTTTAAATATATTTTTCGAGGCGACCCTCCCGCCCGCCCGCCTCGTCCGACGCTCGCAACGGATAAGGTCGAAACGCCTACCTATCTAAGTGCTCGCAAGCGGAAAGTCAAGACTCAGTACGTAAAGTCAGCGCTTTTCGCATCAAGACCCTCCACAAAAGATAAAGACGGTTAAGTTTGAATGTTTTTTTCGAGGCGACACTCCCAACCGCCCGCCTCGTCCGACGCTCGCTACGGATAAGGTCGAAACGCCTACCTATCTCATTGCTCGCAAGCGGAAAGTCAAGTCTTAGTACGTAAAGTCAGCGCTTTTCGCAGCAAGACCCGCCAAGAAAGATAAAGACGGTTAAGTTTAAATATATTTTTCGAGGCGACCCTCCCGCCCGCCCGCCTCGTCCGACGCTCGCAACGGATAAGGTCGAAACGCCTACCTATCTAAGTGCTCGCAAGCGGAAAGTCAAGGCTCAGTACGTAAAGTCAGCGCTTTTCGCATCAAGACCCTCCACAAAAGATAAAGACGGTTAAGTTTGAATGTTTTTTTCGAGGCGACACTCCCAACCGCCCGCCTCGTCCGACGCTCGCTACGGATAAGGTCGAAACGCCTACCTATCTCATTGCTCGCAAGCGGAAAGTCAAGTCTTAGTACGTAAAGTCAGCGCTTTTCGCAGCAAGACCCGCCAAGAAAGATAAAGACGGTTTAGTTTAAATATTTTTTTCGAGGCGACCCTCCCGCCCGCCCGCCTCGTCCGACGCTCACTACGGATAAGGTCGAAACGCCTACCTATCTTAGTGCTCGCAAGCGGAAAGTCAAGTCTCAGTACGTAAAGTCAGCGCTTTTCGCAGCAAGACCCTCCCAGAAAGATAAAGACGGTTAAGTTTAAATATATTTTTCGAGGCGACCCTCCCGCCCGCCCGCCTCGTCCGACGCTCGCAACGGATAAGGTCGAAACGCCTACCTACCTTAGTGCTCGCAAGCGGAAAGTCAAGGCTCAGTACGTAAAGTCAGCGCTTTTCGCAGCAAGACCCTCCACAAAAGATAAAGACGGTTAAGTTTGAATGTTTTTTTCGAGGCGACCCTCCCAACCGCCCGCCTCGTCCGACGCTCGCTACGGATAAGGTCGAAACGCCTACCTATCTCATTGCTCGCAAGCGGAAAGTCAAGTCTTAGTACGTAAAGTCAGCGCTTTTCGCAGCAAGACCCTCCCAGAAAGATAAAGACAGTTAAGTTTAAATATTTTTTTCGAGGCGACCCTTCCGCCCGCCCGCCTTGTCCGACGCTCGCTACGGATAAGGTCGAAACGCCTACTTGTCTAATTGCTCGCAAGCGGAAAGTCAAGTCTCAGTACGTTAAGTCAGCACTTTTCGCAGCAAGACCCTCCCAGAAAGATAAAGACGGTTAAGTTTAAATATTTTTTTCGAAACGACCCTCTCGCCCGCCCGCCTCGTCCGACGCTCGCTACGGATAAGGTCGAAACGCCTTCCTATCTAAGTGCTCGCATGCGGAAAGTCAAGTCTCAGTACGTAATGTCAGCGCTTTTCGCAGCAAGTACCTCCCAGAAAGATAAAGACGGTTAAGTTAAACTATTTTTTTCGAGGCGACCCTACCGCCCGCCCGCCTCGTCCGACGCTCGCTACGGATAAGTTCGAAACGCCTACCTATCTAAGTTCTCGCAAGCGTAATGTCAAGTCTCAGTACGTAAAGTCAGCGCTTTTCGCAGCAAGACCCTCCCAGAAAGATAAAGACGGTTAAGTTTAAATATATTTTTCGAGGCGACCCTCCCGCCCGCCCGCTTCGTCCGACGATCGCTACGGATAAGTTCGAAACGCCTAACTATCTAAGTTCTCGCAAGCGGAATGTCAAGTCTCAGTACGTAAAGTCAGCGCTTTTCGCATCAGGACCCTCCCAGAAAGATAAAGACGGTTAAGTTTAACTATTTTTTTCGAGGCGACCCTCCCGCCAGCCCGCCTCGTCCGACGCTCGCTACGGATAAGGTCGAAACGCCTACCTATCTAAGTTCTCGCAAGCGGAAAGTCAAGTCTCAGTACGTAAAGTCAGCGCTTTTCGCAGCAAGACCCTCCCAGAAAGATAAAGACGGTTAAGTTAGACTATTTTTTTCGAGGCGACCCTCCCGCCCGCCCGCCTCGTCCGACGCTCGCTACGGATAAGGTCGAAACGCCTACCTATCTAAGTTCTCGCCAGCGGAATGTCAAGTCTCAGTACGTAAAGTCAGCGCTTTTCGCAGCAGGACCCTCCCAGAAAGATAAAGACGGTTAAGTTTAACTATTTTTTTCGAGGCGACCCTCCCGCCCGCCCGCCTCGTCCGACGCTCGCTACGGATAAGGTCGACACGCCTACCTATCTTAGTGCTCGCAAGCGAAAGTCAAGTCTATCTACGTAAGGTCAGCGCTTTTCGCAGCAAGACCCTCCCAGAAAGATAAAGACGGTTTAGTTTAACTATTTTTTTCGAGGCGACCCTCCCGCCCGCCCGCCTCGTCCGACGCTCGCTACGGATAAGGTCGACACGCCTACGTATCTTAGTGCTCGCAAGCGGAAAGTCAAGTCTATCTACGTAAGGTCAGCGCTTTTCGCAGCAAGACCCTCCCAGAAAGATAAAGACGGTTTAGTTTAACTATTTTTTTCGAGGCGACCCTCCCGCCCGCCCGCCTCGTCCGACGCTCGCTACGGATAAGGTCGACACGCCTACCTATCTTAGTGCTCGCAAGCGGAAAGTCAAGTCTATCTACGTAAGGTCAGCGCTTTTCGCAGCAAGACCCTCCCAGAAAGATAAAGACGGTTTAGTTTAACTATTTTTTTCGAGGCGACCCTCCCGCCCGCCCGCCTCGTCCAACGCTCGCTACGGATAAGGTCGACACGCCTACCTATCTTAGTGCTCTCAAGCGGAAAGTCAAGTCAATCTACGTAAGGTCAGCGCTTTTCGCAGCAAGACCCTCCCAGAAAGATAAAGACGGTTTAGTTTAACTATTTTTTTTCGAGGCGACCCTCCCGCCCGCCCGCCTCGTCCGACGCTCGCTACGGATAAGGTCGAAACGCCTACCTAAGTGCTCGCATGCGGAAAGTCAAGTCTCAGTACGTAATGTCAGCGCTTTTCGCAGCAAGTACCTCCCAGAAAGATAAAGACGGTTTAGTTTAACTATTTTTTTCGAGGCGACCCTCCCGCCCGCCCGCCTCGTCCGACGCTCGCTACGGATAAGGTCGACACGCCTACCTATCTTAGTGCTCTCAAGCGGAAAGTCAAGTCTATCTACGTAAGGTCAGCGCTTTTCGCAGCAAGACCCTCCCAGAAAGATAAAGACGGTTTAGTTTAACTATTTTTTTTCGAGGCGACCCTCCCGCCCGCCCGCCTCGTCCGACGCTCGCTACGGATAAGGTCGACACGCCTACCTATCTAAGTTCTCGCAAGCGGAATGTCAAGTCTCAGTACGTAAAGTCAGCGCTTTTCGCATCAGGACCCTCCCAGAAAGATAAAGACGGTTAAGTTTAACTATTTTTTTCGAGGCGACCCTCCCGCCCGCCCGCCTCGTCCGACGCTCGCTACGGATAAGGTTGAAACGCCTACCTATCTAAGTGCTCGCAAGCGGAAAGTCAAGTCTCAGTACGTAAAGTCAGCGCTTTTCGCAGCAAGACCC
The DNA here is from genome assembly GCA_036873155.1 of Biomphalaria sudanica. NCBI lineage: Eukaryota > Metazoa > Mollusca > Gastropoda > Planorbidae > Biomphalaria > Biomphalaria sudanica. The sequence goes on from JAZGLO010000693.1 coordinate 24,886, forward strand.
TCCCAGAAAGATAAAGACGGTTTAGTTTAACTATTTTTTTCGAGGCGACCCTCCCGCCCGCCCGCCTCGTCCGACGCTCGCTACGGATAAGTTCGAAACGCCTACCTATCTAAGTTCTCGCAAGCGGAATGTCAAGTCTCAGTACGTAAAGTCAGCGCTTTTCGCATCAGGACCCTCCCAGAAAGATAAAGACGGTTAAGTTTAACTATTTGTTTCGAGGCGACCCTCCCGCCCGCCCGCCTAGTCCGACGCTCGCTACCGATAAGGTCGAAACGCCTACCTATCTAAGTTCTCGCAAGCGGAAAGTCAAGTCTCAGTACGTAAAGTCAGCGCTTTTCGCATCAGGACCCTCCCAGAAAGATAAAGACGGTTTAGTTTAACTATTTTTTTCGAGGCGACCCTCCCGCCCGCCCGCCTCGTCCGACGCTCGCTACGGATAAGGTCGACACGCCTACCTATCTTAGTGCTCGCAAGCGGAAAGTCAAGTCAATCTACGTAAGGTCAGCGCTTTTCGCAGCAAGACCCTCCCAGAAAGATAAAGACGGTTTAGTTTAACTATTTTTTTCGAGGCGACCCTCCAGCTCACCCGCCTCGTCCGACGCTCGCTACGGATAAGTTCGAAACGCCTACCTATCTAAGTTCTCGCAAGCGGAATGTCAAGTCTCAGTACGTAAAGTCAGCGCTTTTCGCATCAGGACCCTCCCAGAAAGATAAAGACGGTTTAGTTTAACTATTTTTTTTTAGAGGCGACCCTCCCGCCCGCCCGCCTCGTCCGACGCTCGCTACGGATAAGGTCGACACGCCTACCTATCTTAGTGCTCGCAAGCGGAAAGTCAAGTCAATCTACGTAAGGTCAGCGCTTTTAGCAGCAAGACCCTCCCAGAAAGATAAAGACGGTTTAGTTTAACTATTTGTTTCGAGGCGACCCTCCCGCCCGCCCGCCTAGTCCGACGCTCGCTACGGATAAGGTCGAAACGCCTACCTATCTAAGTACTCGCATGCGGAAAGTCAAGTCTCAGTACGTAATGTCAGCGCTTTTCGCAGCAAGTACCTCCCAGAAAGATAAAGACGGTTAAGTTAAACTATTTTTTTCGAGGCGACCCTCCCGCCCGCCCGCCTCGTCCGACGCTCGCTACGGATAAGTTCGAAACGCCTACCTATCTAAGTTCTCGCAAGCGGAATGTCAAGTCTCAGTACGTAAAGTCAGCGCTTTTCGCAGCAAGACCCTCCCAGAAAGATAAAGACGGTTAAGTTTAAATATATTTTTCGAGGCGACCCTCCCGCCCGCCCGCCTCGTCCGACGATCGCTACGGATAAGTTCGAAACGCCTACCTATCTAAGTTCTCTCAAGCGGAATGTCAAGTCTCAGTACGTAAAGTCAGCGCTTTTCGCATCAGGACCCTCCCAGAAAGATAAAGACGGTTAAGTTTAACTATTTTTTTCGAGGCGACCCTCCCGCCCGCCCGCCTCGTCCGACGCTCGCTACGGTTAAGGTCGAAACGCCTACCTATCTAAGTTCTCGCAAGCGGAAAGTCAAGTCTCAGTACGTAAAGTCAGCGCTTTTCGCAGCAAGACCCTCCCAGAAAGATAAAGACGGTTAAGTTAGACTATTTTTTTCGAGGCGACCCTCCCGCCCGCCCGCCTCGTCCGACGCTCGCTACGGATAAGGTCGAAACGCCTACCTATCTAAGTGCTCGCATGCGGAAAGTCAAGTCTCAGTACGTAATGTCAGCGCTTTTCGCAGCAAGTACCTCCCAGAAAGATAAAGACGGTTAAGTTAAACTATTTTTTTCGAGGCGACCCTCCCGCCCCCCCGCCTCGTCCGACGCTCGCTACGGATAAGTTCGAAACGCCTACCTATCTAAGTTCTCGCAAGCGGAATGTCAAGTCTCAGTACGTAAAGTCAGCGCTTTTCGCATCAGGACCCTCCCAGAAAGATAAAGACGGTTAAGTTTAACTATTTTTTTCGAGGCGACCCTCCCGCCCGCCCGCCTCGTCCGACGCTCGCTACGGATAAGGTTGAAACGCCTACCTATCTAAGTGCTCGCAAGCGGAAAGTCAAGTCTCAGTACGTAAAGTCAGCGCTTTTCGCAGCAAGACCCTCCCAGAAAGATAAAGACGGTTTAGTTTAACTATTTTTTTCGAGGCGACCCTCCCGCCCGCCCGCCTCGTCCGACGCTCGCTACGGATAAGTTCGAAACGCCTACCTATCTAAGTTCTCGCAAGCGGAATGTCAAGTCTCAGTACGTAAAGTCAGCGCTTTTCGCATCAGGACCCTCCCAGAAAGATAAAGACGGTTAAGTTTAACTATTTGTTTCGAGGCGACCCTCCCGCCCGCCCGCCTAGTCCGACGCTCGCTACCGATAAGGTCGAAACGCCTACCTATCTAAGTTCTCGCAAGCGGAAAGTCAAGTCTCAGTACGTAAAGTCAGCGCTTTTCGCATCAGGACCCTCCCAGAAAGATAAAGACGGTTTAGTTTAACTATTTTTTTCGAGGCGACCCTCCCGCCCGCCCGCCTCGTCCGACGCTCGCTACGGATAAGGTCGACACGCCTACCTATCTTAGTGCTCGCAAGCGGAAAGTCAAGTCAATCTACGTAAGGTCAGCGCTTTTCGCAGCAAGACCCTCCCAGAAAGATAAAGACGGTTTAGTTTAACTATTTTTTTCGAGGCGACCCTCCAGCCCACCCGCCTCGTCCGACGCTCGCTACGGATAAGTTCGAAACGCCTACCTATCTAAGTTCTCGCAAGCGGAATGTCAAGTCTCAGTACGTAAAGTCAGCGCTTTTCGCATCAGGACCCTCCCAGAAAGATAAAGACGGTTTAGTTTAACTATTTTTTTCGAGGCGACCCTCCCGCCCGCCCGCCTCGTCCGACGCTCGCTACGGATAAGGTCGACACGCCTACCTATCTTAGTGCTCGCAAGCGGAAAGTCAAGTCAATCTACGTAAGGTCAGCGCTTTTCGCAGCAAGACCCTCCCAAAAAGATAAAGACGGTTTAGTTTAACTATTTGTTTCGAGGCGACCCTCCCGCCCGCCCGCCTCGTCCGACGCTCGCTACGGATAAGGTCGAAACGCCTACCTATCTAAGTGCTCGCATGCGGAAAGTCAAGTCTCAGTACGTAATGTCAGCGCTTTTCGCAGCAGGACCCTCCCAGAAAGATAAAGACGGTTAAGTTTAACTATTTTTTTCGAGGCGACCCTCCCACCCGCCCGACTCGTCCGACGCTCGCTACGGATAAGGTCGACACGCCTACCTATCTTAGTGCTCGCAAGCGGAAAGTCAAGTCTATCTACGTAAGGTCAGCGCTTTTCGTAGCAAGACCCTCCCAGAAAGATAAAGACGGTTTAGTTTAACTATTTTTTTCGAGGCGACCCTCCCGCCCGCCCGCCTCGTCCGACGCTCGCTACGGATAAGGTCGACACGCCTACCTATCTTAGTGCTCTCAAGCGGAAAGTCAAGTCTATCTACGTAAGGTCAGCGCTTTTCGCAGCAAGACCCTCCCAGAAAGATAAAGACGGTTTAGTTTAACTATTTTTTTTCGAGGCGACCCTCCCGCCCGCCCGCCTCGTCCGACGCTCGATACGGATAAGGTCGAAACGCCTACCTATCTAAGTGCTCGCATGCGGAAAGTCAAGTCTCAGTACGTAATGTCAGCGCTTTTCGCAGCAAGTACCTCCCAGAAAGATAAAGACGGTTAAGTTTAACTATTTTTTTCGAGGCGACCCTCCCGCCCGCCCGCCTCGTCCGACGCTCGCTACGGTTAAGGTCGAAACGCCTACCTATCTAAGTTCTCGCAAGCGGAAAGTCAAGTCTCAGTACGTAAAGTCAGCGCTTTTCGCAGCAAGACCCTCCCAGAAAGATAAAGACGGTTAAGTTAGACTATTTTTTTCGAGGCGACCCTCCCGCCCGCCCGCCTCGTCCGACGCTCGCTACGGATAAGGTCGAAACGCCTACCTATCTAAGTGCTCGCATGCGGAAAGTCAAGTCTCAGTACGTAATGTCAGCGCTTTTCGCAGCAAGTACCTCCCAGAAAGATAAAGACGGTTAAGTTAAACTATTTTTTTCGAGGCGACCCTCCCGCCCCCCCGCCTCGTCCGACGCTCGCTACGGATAAGTTCGAAACGCCTACCTATCTAAGTTCTCGCAAGCGGAATGTCAAGTCTCAGTACGTAAAGTCAGCGCTTTTCGCATCAGGACCCTCCCAGAAAGATAAAGACGGTTAAGTTTAACTATTTTTTTCGAGGCGACCCTCCCGCCCGCCCGCCTCGTCCGACGCTCGCTACGGATAAGGTTGAAACGCCTACCTATCTAAGTGCTCGCAAGCGGAAAGTCAAGTCTCAGTACGTAAAGTCAGCGCTTTTCGCATCCGGACCCTCCCAGAAAGATAAAGACGGTTAAGTTTAACTATTTGTTTCGAGGCGACCCTCCCGCCCGCCCGCCTAGTCCGACGCTCGCTACCGATAAGGTCGAAACGCCTACCTATCTAAGTTCTCGCAAGCGGAAAGTCAAGTCTCAGTACGTAAAGTCAGCGCTTTTCGCATCAGGACCCTCCCAGAAAGATAAAGACGGTTTAGTTTAACTATTTTTTTCGAGGCGACCCTCCCGCCCGCCCGCCTCGTCCGACGCTCGCTACGGATAAGGTCGACACGCCTACCTATCTTAGTGCTCGCAAGCGGAAAGTCAAGTCAATCTACGTAAGGTCAGCGCTTTTCGCAGCAAGACCCTCCCAGAAAGATAAAGACGGTTTAGTTTAACTATTTTTTTCGAGGCGACCCTCCAGCCCACCTGCCTCGTCCGACGCTCGCTACGGATAAGTTCGAAACGCCTACCTATCTAAGTTCTCGCAAGCGGAATGTCAAGTCTCAGTACGTAAAGTCAGCGCTTTTCGCATCAGGACCCTCCCAGAAAGATAAAGACGGTTTAGTTTAACTATTTTTTTCGAGGCGACCCTCTCGCCCGCCCGCCTCGTCTGACGCTCGCTACGGATAAGGTCGACACGCCTACCTATCTTAGTGCTCGCAAGCGGAAAGTCAAGTCAATCTACGTAAGGTCAGCGCTTTTCGCAGCAAGACCCTCCCAGAAAGATAAAGACGGTTTATTTTAACTATTTGTTTCGAGGCGACCCTCCCGCCCGCCCGCCTCGTCCGACGCTCGCTACGGATAAGGTCGAAACGCCTACCTATCTAAGTGCTCGCATGCGGAAAGTCAAGTCTCAGTACGTAATGTCAGCGCTTTTCGCAGCAGGACCCTCCCAGAAAGATAAAGACGGTTAAGTTTAACTATTTTTTTCGAGGCGACCCTCCCACCCGCCCGACTCGTCCGACGCTCGCTACGGATAAGGTCGACACGCCTACCTATCTTAGTGCTCGCAAGCGGAAAGTCAAGTCTATCTACGTAAGGTCAGCGCTTTTCGCAGCAAGACCCTCCCAGAAAGATAAAGACGGTTTAGTTTAACTATTTTTTTCGAGGCGACCCTCCCGCCCGCCCGCCTCGTCCGACGCTCGCTACGGATAAGGTCGACACGCCTACCTATCTTAGTGCTCTCAAGCGGAAAGTCAAGTCTATCTACGTAAGGTCAGCGCTTTTCGCAGCAAGACCCTCCCAGAAAGATAAAGACGGTTAAGTTAAACTATTTTTTTCGAGGCGACCCTCCCGCCCCCCCGCCTCGTCCGACGCTCGCTACGGATAAGTTCGAAACGCCTACCTATCTAAGTTCTCGCAAGCGGAATGTCAAGTCTCAGTACGTAAAGTCAGCGCTTTTCGCATCAGGACCCTCCCAGAAAGATAAAGACGGTTAAGTTTAACTATTTTTTTCGAGGCGACCCTCCCGCCCGCCCGCCTCGTCCGACGCTCGCTACGGATAAGGTTGAAACGCCTACCTATCTAAGTGCTCGCAAGCGGAAAGTCAAGTCTCAGTACGTAAAGTCAGCGCTTTTCGCAGCAAGACCCTCCCAGAAAGATAAAGACGGTTAAGTTAGACTATTTTTTTCCAGGCGACCCTCCCGCCCGCCCGCCTCGTCCGACGCTCGCTACGGATAAGGTCGAAACGCCTACCTATCTAAGTTCTCGCCAGCGGAATGTCAAGTCTCAGTACGTAAAGTCAGCGCTTTTCGCAGCAGGACCCTCCCAGAAAGATAAAGACGGTTAAGTTTAACTATTTTTTTCGAGGCGACCCTCCAGCCCGCCCGACTCGTCCGACGCTCGCTACGGATAAGGTCGACACGCCTACCTATCTTAGTGCTCGCAAGCGAAAGTCAAGTCTATCTACGTAAGGTCAGAGCTTTTCGCAGCAAGACCCTCCCAGAAAGATAAAGACGGTTAAGTTAGACTATTTTTTTCGAGTCGACCCTCCCGCCCGCCCGCCTCGTCCGACGCTCGCTACGGATAAGGTCGACACGCCTACCTATCTTAGTGCTCGCAAGCGGAAAGTCAAGTCTATCTACGTAAGGTCAGCGCTTTTCGCAGCAAGACCCTCCCAGAAAGATAAAGACGGTTTAGTTTAACAATTTTTTTTCGAGGCGACCCTCCCGCCCGCCCGCCTCGTCCGACGCTCGCTACGGATAAGGTCGAAACGCCTACCTATCTAAGTGCTCGCATGCGGAAAGTCAAGTCTCAGTACGTAATGTCAGCGCTTTTCGCAGCAAGTACCTCCCAGAAAGATAAAGACGGTTAAGTTAAACTATTTTTTTCGAGGCGACCCTCCCGCCCCCCCGCCTCGTCCGACGCTCGCTACGGATAAGTTCGAAACGCCTACCTATCTAAGTTCTCGCAAGCGGAATGTCAAGTCTCAGTACGTAAAGTCAGCGCTTTTCGCATCAGGACCCTCCCAGAAAGATAAAGACGGTTAAGTTTAACTATTTTTTTCGAGGCGACCCTCCCGCCCACCCGCCTCGTCCGACGCTCGCTACGGATAAGGTTGAAACGCCTACCTATCTAAGTGCTCGCAAGCGGAAAGTCAAGTCTCAGTACGTAAAGTCAGCGCTTTTCGCAGCAAGACCCTCCCAGAAAGATAAAGACGGTTTAGTTTAACTATTTTTTTCGAGGCGACCCTCCCGCCCGCCCGCCTCGTCCGACGCTCGCTACGGATAAGTTCGAAACGCCTAACTATCTAAGTTCTCGCAAGCGGAATGTCAAGTCTCAGTACGTAAAGTCAGCGCTTTTCGCATCAGGACCCTCCCAGAAAGATAAAGACGGTTAAGTTTAACTATTTTTTTCGAGGCGACCCTCCCGCCAGCCCGCCTCGTCCGACGCTCGCTACGGATAAGGTCGAAACGCCTACCTATCTAAGTTCTCGCAAGCGGAAAGTCAAGTCTCAGTACGTAAAGTCAGCGCTTTTCGCAGCAAGACCCTCCCAGAAAGATAAAGACGGTTAAGTTAGACTATTTTTTTCGAGGCGACCCTCCCGCCCGCCCGCCTCGTCCGACGCTCGCTACGGATAAGGTCGAAACGCCTACCTATCTAAGTTCTCGCCAGCGGAATGTCAAGTCTCAGTACGTAAAGTCAGCGCTTTTCGCAGCAGGACCCTCCCAGAAAGATAAAGACGGTTAAGTTTAACTATTTTTTTCGAGGCGACCCTCCCGCCCGCCCGCCTCGTCCGACGCTCGCTACGGATAAGGTCGACACGCCTACCTATCTTAGTGCTCGCAAGCGAAAGTCAAGTCTATCTACGTAAGGTCAGCGCTTTTCGCAGCAAGACCCTCCCAGAAAGATAAAGACGGTTTAGTTTAACTATTTTTTTCGAGGCGACCCTCCCGCCCGCCCGCCTCGTCCGACGCTCGCTACGGATAAGGTCGACACGCCTACGTATCTTAGTGCTCGCAAGCGGAAAGTCAAGTCTATCTACGTAAGGTCAGCGCTTTTCGCAGCAAGACCCTCCCAGAAAGATAAAGACGGTTTAGTTTAACTATTTTTTTCGAGGCGACCCTCCCGCCCGCCCGCCTCGTCCGACGCTCGCTACGGATAAGGTCGACACGCCTACCTATCTTAGTGCTCGCAAGCGGAAAGTCAAGTCTATCTACGTAAGGTCAGCGCTTTTCGCAGCAAGACCCTCCCAGAAAGATAAAGACGGTTTAGTTTAACTATTTTTTTCGAGGCGACCCTCCCGCCCGCCCGCCTCGTCCGACGCTCGCTACGGATAAGGTCGACACGCCTACCTATCTTAGTGCTCTCAAGCGGAAAGTCAAGTCTATCTACGTAAGGTCAGCGCTTTTCGCAGCAAGACCCTCCCAGAAAGATAAAGACGGTTTAGTTTAACTATTTTTTTTCGAGGCGACCCTCCCGCCCGCCCGCCTCGTCCGACGCTCGCTACGGATAAGGTCGAAACGCCTACCTAAGTGCTCGCATGCGGAAAGTCAAGTCTCAGTACGTAATGTCAGCGCTTTTCGCAGCAAGTACCTCCCAGAAAGATAAAGACGGTTTAGTTTAACTATTTTTTTCGAGGCGACCCTCCCGCCCGCCCGCCTCGTCCGACGCTCGCTACGGATAAGGTCGACACGCCTACCTATCTTAGTGCTCTCAAGCGGAAAGTCAAGTCTATCTACGTAAGGTCAGCGCTTTTCGCAGCAAGACCCTCCCAGAAAGATAAAGACGGTTTAGTTTAACTATTTTTTTTCGAGGCGACCCTCCCGCCCGCCCGCCTCGTCCGACGCTCGCTACGGATAAGGTCGAAACGCCTACCTAAGTGCTCGCATGCGGAAAGTCAAGTCTCAGTACGTAATGTCAGCGCTTTTCGCAGCAAGTACCTCCCAGAAAGATAAAGACGGTTAAGTTAAACTATTTTTTTCGAGGCGACCCTCCCGCCCCCCCGCCTCGTCCGACGCTCGCTACGGATAAGTTCGAAACGCCTACCTATCTAAGTTCTCGCAAGCGGAATGTCAAGTCTCAGTACGTAAAGTCAGCGCTTTTCGCATCAGGACCCTCCCAGAAAGATAAAGACGGTTAAGTTTAACTATTTTTTTCGAGGCGACCCTCCCGCCCGCCCGCCTCGTCCGACGCTCGCTACGGATAAGGTTGAAACGCCTACCTATCTAAGTGCTCGCAAGCGGAAAGTCAAGTCTCAGTACGTAAAGTCAGCGCTTTTCGCAGCAAGACCCTCCCAGAAAGATAAAGACGGTTTAGTTTAACTATTTTTTTCGAGGCGACCCTCCCGCCCGCCCGCCTCGTCCGACGCTCGCTACGGATAAGTTCGAAACGCCTACCTATCTAAGTTCTCGCAAGCGGAATGTCAAGTCTCAGTACGTAAAGTCAGCGCTTTTCGCATCAGGACCCTCCCAGAAAGATAAAGACGGTTAAGTTTAACTATTTGTTTCGAGGCGACCCTCCCGCCCGCCCGCCTAGTCCGACGCTCGCTACCGATAAGGTCGAAACGCCTACCTATCTAAGTTCTCGCAAGCGGAAAGTCAAGTCTCAGTACGTAAAGTCAGCGCTTTTCGCATCAGGACCCTCCCAGAAAGATAAAGACGGTTTAGTTTAACTATTTTTTTCGAGGCGACCCTCCCGCCCGCCCGCCTCGTCCGACGCTCGCTACGGATAAGGTCGACACGCCTACCTATCTTAGTGCTCGCAAGCGGAAAGTCAAGTCAATCTACGTAAGGTCAGCGCTTTTCGCAGCAAGACCCTCCCAGAAAGATAAAGACGGTTTAGTTTAACTATTTTTTTCGAGGCGACCCTCCAGCTCACCCGCCTCGTCCGACGCTCGCTACGGATAAGTTCGAAACGCCTACCTATCTAAGTTCTCGCAAGCGGAATGTCAAGTCTCAGTACGTAAAGTCAGCGCTTTTCGCATCAGGACCCTCCCAGAAAGATAAAGACGGTTTAGTTTAACTATTTTTTTTTAGAGGCGACCCTCCCGCCCGCCCGCCTCGTCCGACGCTCGCTACGGATAAGGTCGACACGCCTACCTATCTTAGTGCTCGCAAGCGGAAAGTCAAGTCAATCTACGTAAGGTCAGCGCTTTTAGCAGCAAGACCCTCCCAGAAAGATAAAGACGGTTTAGTTTAACTATTTGTTTCGAGGCGACCCTCCCGCCCGCCCGCCTAGTCCGACGCTCGCTACGGATAAGGTCGAAACGCCTACCTATCTAAGTGCTCGCATGCGGAAAGTCAAGTCTCAGTACGTAATGTCAGCGCTTTTCGCAGCAAGTACCTCCCAGAAAGATAAAGACGGTTAAGTTAAACTATTTTTTTCGAGGCGACCCTCCCGCCCGCCCGCCTCGTCCGACGCTCGCTACGGATAAGTTCGAAACGCCTACCTATCTAAGTTCTCGCAAGCGGAATGTCAAGTCTCAGTACGTAAAGTCAGCGCTTTTCGCAGCAAGACCCTCCCAGAAAGATAAAGACGGTTAAGTTTAAATATATTTTTCGAGGCGACCCTCCCGCCCGCCCGCCTCGTCCGACGATCGCTACGGATAAGTTCGAAACGCCTACCTATCTAAGTTCTCTCAAGCGGAATGTCAAGTCTCAGTACGTAAAGTCAGCGCTTTTCGCATCAGGACCCTCCCAGAAAGATAAAGACGGTTAAGTTTAACTATTTTTTTCGAGGCGACCCTCCCGCCCGCCCGCCTCGTCCGACGCTCGCTACGGTTAAGGTCGAAACGCCTACCTATCTAAGTTCTCGCAAGCGGAAAGTCAAGTCTCAGTACGTAAAGTCAGCGCTTTTCGCAGCAAGACCCTCCCAGAAAGATAAAGACGGTTAAGTTAGACTATTTTTTTCGAGGCGACCCTCCCGCCCGCCCGCCTCGTCCGACGCTCGCTACGGATAAGGTCGAAACGCCTACCTATCTAAGTGCTCGCATGCGGAAAGTCAAGTCTCAGTACGTAATGTCAGCGCTTTTCGCAGCAAGTACCTCCCAGAAAGATAAAGACGGTTAAGTTAAACTATTTTTTTCGAGGCGACCCTCCCGCCCCCCCGCCTCGTCCGACGCTCGCTACGGATAAGTTCGAAACGCCTACCTATCTAAGTTCTCGCAAGCGGAATGTCAAGTCTCAGTACGTAAAGTCAGCGCTTTTCGCATCAGGACCCTCCCAGAAAGATAAAGACGGTTAAGTTTAACTATTTTTTTCGAGGCGACCCTCCCGCCCGCCCGCCTCGTCCGACGCTCGCTACGGATAAGGTTGAAACGCCTACCTATCTAAGTGCTCGCAAGCGGAAAGTCAAGTCTCAGTACGTAAAGTCAGCGCTTTTCGCATCAGGACCCTCCCAGAAAGATAAAGACGGTTAAGTTTAACTATTTGTTTCGAGGCGACCCTCCCGCCCGCCCGCCTAGTCCGACGCTCGCTACCGATAAGGTCGAAACGCCTACCTATCTAAGTTCTCGCAAGCGGAAAGTCAAGTCTCAGTACGTAAAGTCAGCGCTTTTCGCATCAGGACCCTCCCAGAAAGATAAAGACGGTTTAGTTTAACTATTTTTTTCGAGGCGACCCTCCCGCCCGCCCGCCTCGTCCGACGCTCGCTACGGATAAGGTCGACACGCCTACCTATCTTAGTGCTCGCAAGCGGAAAGTCAAGTCAATCTACGTAAGGTCAGCGCTTTTCGCAGCAAGACCCTCCCAGAAAGATAAAGACGGTTTAGTTTAACTATTTTTTTCGAGGCGACCCTCCAGCCCACCCGCCTCGTCCGACGCTCGCTACGGATAAGTTCGAAACGCCTACCTATCTAAGTTCTCGCAAGCGGAATGTCAAGTCTCAGTACGTAAAGTCAGCGCTTTTCGCATCAGGACCCTCCCAGAAAGATAAAGACGGTTTAGTTTAACTATTTTTTTCGAGGCGACCCTCTCGCCCGCCCGCCTCGTCTGACGCTCGCTACGGATAAGGTCGACACGCCTACCTATCTTAGTGCTCGCAAGCGGAAAGTCAAGTCAATCTACGTAAGGTCAGCGCTTTTCGCAGCAAGACCCTCCCAGAAAGATAAAGACGGTTTAGTTTAACTATTTGTTTCGAGGCGACCCTCCCGCCCGCCCGCCTCGTCCGACGCTCGCTACGGATAAGGTCGAAACGCCTACCTATCTAAGTGCTCGCATGCGGAAAGTCAAGTCTCAGTACGTAATGTCAGCGCTTTTCGCAGCAGGACCCTCCCAGAAAGATAAAGACGGTTAAGTTTAACTATTTTTTTCGAGGCGACCCTCCCACCCGCCCGACTCGTCCGACGCTCGCTACGGATAAGGTCGACACGCCTACCTATCTTAGTGCTCGCAAGCGGAAAGTCAAGTCTATCTACGTAAGGTCAGCGCTTTTCGCAGCAAGACCCTCCCAGAAAGATAAAGACGGTTTAGTTTAACTATTTTTTTCGAGGCGACCCTCCCGCCCGCCCGCCTCGTCCGACGCTCGCTACGGATAAGGTCGACACGCCTACCTATCTTAGTGCTCTCAAGCGGAAAGTCAAGTCTATCTACGTAAGGTCAGCGCTTTTCGCAGCAAGACCCTCCCAGAAAGATAAAGACGGTTAAGTTAAACTATTTTTTTCGAGGCGACCCTCCCGCCCCCCCGCCTCGTCCGACGCTCGCTACGGATAAGTTCGAAACGCCTACCTATCTAAGTTCTCGCAAGCGGAATGTCAAGTCTCAGTACGTAAAGTCAGCGCTTTTCGCATCAGGACCCTCCCAGAAAGATAAAGACGGTTAAGTTTAACTATTTTTTTCGAGGCGACCCTCCCGCCCGCCCGCCTCGTCCGACGCTCGCTACGGATAAGGTTGAAACGCCTACCTATCTAAGTGCTCGCAAGCGGAAAGTCAAGTCTCAGTACGTAAAGTCAGCGCTTTTCGCAGCAAGACCCTCCCAGAAAGATAAAGACGGTTAAGTTAGACTATTTTTTTCCAGGCGACCCTCCCGCCCGCCCGCCTCGTCCGACGCTCGCTACGGATAAGGTCGAAACGCCTACCTATCTAAGTTCTCGCCAGCGGAATGTCAAGTCTCAGTACGTAAAGTCAGCGCTTTTCGCAGCAGGACCCTCCCAGAAAGATAAAGACGGTTAAGTTTAACTATTTTTTTCGAGGCGACCCTCCAGCCCGCCCGACTCGTCCGACGCTCGCTACGGATAAGGTCGACACGCCTACCTATCTTAGTGCTCGCAAGCGAAAGTCAAGTCTATCTACGTAAGGTCAGAGCTTTTCGCAGCAAGACCCTCCCAGAAAGATAAAGACGGTTAAGTTAGACTATTTTTTTCGAGTCGACCCTCCCGCCCGCCCGCCTCGTCCGACGCTCGCTACGGATAAGGTCGACACGCCTACCTATCTTAGTGCTCGCAAGCGGAAAGTCAAGTCTATCTACGTAAGGTCAGCGCTTTTCGCAGCAAGACCCTCCCAGAAAGATAAAGACGGTTTAGTTTAACAATTTTTTTTCGAGGCGACCCTCCCGCCCGCCCGCCTCGTCCGACGCTCGCTACGGATAAGGTCGAAACGCCTACCTATCTAAGTGCTCGCATGCGGAAAGTCAAGTCTCAGTACGTAATGTCAGCGCTTTTCGCAGCAAGTACCTCCCAGAAAGATAAAGACGGTTAAGTTAAACTATTTTTTTCGAGGCGACCCTCCCGCCCCCCCGCCTCGTCCGACGCTCGCTACGAATAAGTTCGAAACGCCTACCTATCTAAGTTCTCGCAAGCGGAATGTCAAGTCTCAGTACGTAAAGTCAGCGCTTTTCGCATCAGGACCCTCCCAGAAAGATAAAGACGGTTAAGTTTAACTATTTTTTTCGAGGCGACCCTCCCGCCCACCCGCCTCGTCCGACGCTCGCTACGGATAAGGTTGAAACGCCTACCTATCTAAGTGCTCGCAAGCGGAAAGTCAAGTCTCAGTACGTAAAGTCAGCGCTTTTCGCAGCAAGACCCTCCCAGAAAGATAAAGACGGTTTAGTTTAACTATTTTTTTCGAGGCGACCCTCCCGCCCGCCCGCCTCGTCCGACGCTCGCTACGGATAAGTTCGAAACGCCTAACTATCTAAGTTCTCGCAAGCGGAATGTCAAGTCTCAGTACGTAAAGTCAGCGCTTTTCGCATCAGGACCCTCCCAGAAAGATAAAGACGGTTAAGTTTAACTATTTTTTTCGAGGCGACCCTCCCGCCAGCCCGCCTCGTCCGACGCTCGCTACGGATAAGGTCGAAACGCCTACCTATCTAAGTTCTCGCAAGCGGAAAGTCAAGTCTCAGTACGTAAAGTCAGCGCTTTTCGCAGCAAGACCCTCCCAGAAAGATAAAGACGGTTAAGTTAGACTATTTTTTTCGAGGCGACCCTCCCGCCCGCCCGCCTCGTCCGACGCTCGCTACGGATAAGGTCGAAACGCCTACCTATCTAAGTTCTCGCCAGCGGAATGTCAAGTCTCAGTACGTAAAGTCAGCGCTTTTCGCAGCAGGACCCTCCCAGAAAGATAAAGACGGTTAAGTTTAACTATTTTTTTCGAGGCGACCCTCCCGCCCGCCCGCCTCGTCCGACGCTCGCTACGGATAAGGTCGACACGCCTACCTATCTTAGTGCTCGCAAGCGAAAGTCAAGTCTATCTACGTAAGGTCAGCGCTTTTCGCAGCAAGACCCTCCCAGAAAGATAAAGACGGTTTAGTTTAACTATTTTTTTCGAGGCGACCCTCCCGCCCGCCCGCCTCGTCCGACGCTCGCTACGGATAAGGTCGACACGCCTACGTATCTTAGTGCTCGCAAGCGGAAAGTCAAGTCTATCTACGTAAGGTCAGCGCTTTTCGCAGCAAGACCCTCCCAGAAAGATAAAGACGGTTTAGTTTAACTATTTTTTTCGAGGCGACCCTCCCGCCCGCCCGCCTCGTCCGACGCTCGCTACGGATAAGGTCGACACGCCTACCTATCTTAGTGCTCGCAAGCGGAAAGTCAAGTCTATCTACGTAAGGTCAGCGCTTTTCGCAGCAAGACCCTCCCAGAAAGATAAAGACGGTTTAGTTTAACTATTTTTTTCGAGGCGACCCTCCCGCCCGCCCGCCTCGTCCGACGCTCGCTACGGATAAGGTCGACACGCCTACCTATCTTAGTGCTCTCAAGCGGAAAGTCAAGTCTATCTACGTAAGGTCAGCGCTTTTCGCAGCAAGACCCTCCCAGAAAGATAAAGACGGTTTAGTTTAACTATTTTTTTTCGAGGCGACCCTCCCGCCCGCCCGCCTCGTCCGACGCTCGCTACGGATAAGGTCGAAACGCCTACCTAAGTGCTCGCATGCGGAAAGTCAAGTCTCAGTACGTAATGTCAGCGCTTTTCGCAGCAAGTACCTCCCAGAAAGATAAAGACGGTTTAGTTTAACTATTTTTTTCGAGGCGACCCTCCCGCCCGCCCGCCTCGTCCGACGCTCGCTACGGATAAGGTCGACACGCCTACCTATCTTAGTGCTCTCAAGCGGAAAGTCAAGTCTATCTACGTAAGGTCAGCGCTTTTCGCAGATATACCCTCCCAGAAAGATAAAGACGGTTTAGTTTAACTATTTTTTTTCGAGGCGACCCTCCCGCCCGCCCGCCTCGTCCGACGCTCGCTACGGATAAGGTCGAAACGCCTACCTAAGTGCTCGCATGCGGAAAGTCAAGTCTCAGTACGTAATGTCAGCGCTTTTCGCAGCAAGTACCTCCCAGAAAGATAAAGACGGTTAAGTTAAACTATTTTTTTCGAGGCGACCCTCCCGCCCCCCCGCCTCGTCCGACGCTCGCTACGGATAAGTTCGAAACGCCTACCTATCTAAGTTCTCGCAAGCGGAATGTCAAGTCTCAGTACGTAAAGTCAGCGCTTTTCGCATCAGGACCCTCCCAGAAAGATAAAGACGGTTAAGTTTAACTATTTTTTTCGAGGCGACCCTCCCGCCCGCCCGCCTCGTCCGACGCTCGCTACGGATAAGGTTGAAACGCCTACCTATCTAAGTGCTCGCAAGCGGAAAGTCAAGTCTCAGTACGTAAAGTCAGCGCTTTTCGCAGCAAGACCCTCCCAGAAAGATAAAGACGGTTTAGTTTAACTATTTTTTTCGAGGCGACCCTCCCGCCCGCCCGCCTCGTCCGACGCTCGCTACGGATAAGTTCGAAACGCCTACCTATCTAAGTTCTCGCAAGCGGAATGTCAAGTCTCAGTACGTAAAGTCAGCGCTTTTCGCATCAGGACCCTCCCAGAAAGATAAAGACGGTTAAGTTTAACTATTTGTTTCGAGGCGACCCTCCCGCCCGCCCGCCTAGTCCGACGCTCGCTACCGATAAGGTCGAAACGCCTACCTATCTAAGTTCTCGCAAGCGGAAAGTCAAGTCTCAGTACGTAAAGTCAGCGCTTTTCGCATCAGGACCCTCCCAGAAAGATAAAGACGGTTTAGTTTAACTATTTTTTTCGAGGCGACCCTCCCGCCCGCCCGCCTCGTCCGACGCTCGCTACGGATAAGGTCGACACGCCTACCTATCTTAGTGCTCGCAAGCGGAAAGTCAAGTCAATCTACGTAAGGTCAGCGCTTTTCGCAGCAAGACCCTCCCAGAAAGATAAAGACGGTTTAGTTTAACTATTTTTTTCGAGGCGACCCTCCAGCTCACCCGCCTCGTCCGACGCTCGCTACGGATAAGTTCGAAACGCCTACCTATCTAAGTTCTCGCAAGCGGAATGTCAAGTCTCAGTACGTAAAGTCAGCGCTTTTCGCAGCAAGACCCTCCCAGAAAGATAAAGACGGTTAAGTTTAAATATATTTTTCGAGGCGACCCTCCCGCCCGCCCGCCTCGTCCGACGATCGCTACGGATAAGTTCGAAACGCCTACCTATCTAAGTTCTCTCAAGCGGAATGTCAAGTCCCAGTACGTAAAGTCAGCGCTTTTCGCATCAGGACCCTCCCAGAAAGATAAAGACGGTTAAGTTTAACTATTTTTTTCGAGGCGACCCTCCCGCCCGCCCGCCTCGTCCGACGCTCGCTACGGTTAAGGTCGAAACGCCTACCTATCTAAGTTCTCGCAAGCGGAAAGTCAAGTCTCAGTACGTAAAGTCAGCGCTTTTCGCAGCAAGACCCTCCCAGAAAGATAAAGACGGTTAAGTTAGACTATTTTTTTCGAGGCGACCCTCCCGCCCGCCCGCCTCGTCCGACGCTCGCTACGGATAAGGTCGAAACGCCTACCTATCTAAGTGCTCGCATGCGGAAAGTCAAGTCTCAGTACGTAATGTCAGCGCTTTTCGCAGCAAGTACCTCCCAGAAAGATAAAGACGGTTAAGTTAAACTATTTTTTTCGAGGCGACCCTCCCGCCCCCCCGCCTCGTCCGACGCTCGCTACGGATAAGTTCGAAACGCCTACCTATCTAAGTTCTCGCAAGCGGAATGTCAAGTCTCAGTACGTAAAGTCAGCGCTTTTCGCATCAGGACCCTCCCAGAAAGATAAAGACGGTTAAGTTTAACTATTTTTTTCGAGGCGACCCTCCCGCCCGCCCGCCTCGTCCGACGCTCGCTACGGATAAGGTTGAAACGCCTACCTATCTAAGTGCTCGCAAGCGGAAAGTCAAGTCTCAGTACGTAAAGTCAGCGCTTTTCGCAGCAAGACCCTCCCAGAAAGATAAAGACGGTTTAGTTTAACTATTTTTTTCGAGGCGACCCTCCCGCCCGCCCGCCTCGTCCGACGCTCGCTACGGATAAGTTCGAAACGCCTACCTATCTAAGTTCTCGCAAGCGGAATGTCAAGTCTCAGTACGTAAAGTCAGCGCTTTTCGCATCAGGACCCTCCCAGAAAGATAAAGACGGTTAAGTTTAACTATTTGTTTCGAGGCGACCCTCCCGCCCGCCCGCCTAGTCCGACGCTCGCTACCGATAAGGTCGAAACGCCTACCTATCTAAGTTCTCGCAAGCGGAAAGTCAAGTCTCAGTACGTAAAGTCAGCGCTTTTCGCATCAGGACCCTCCCAGAAAGATAAAGACGGTTTAGTTTAACTATTTTTTTCGAGGCGACCCTCCCGCCCGCCCGCCTCGTCCGACGCTCGCTACGGATAAGGTCGACACGCCTACCTATCTTAGTGCTCGCAGGCGGAAAGTCAAGTCAATCTACGTAAGGTCAGCGCTTTTCGCAGCAAGACCCTCCCAGAAAGATAAAGACGGTTTAGTTTAACTATTTTTTTCGAGGCGACCCTCCAGCCCACCCGCCTCGTCCGACGCTCGCTACGGATAAGTTCGAAACGCCTACCTATCTAAGTTCTCGCAAGCGGAATGTCAAGTCTCAGTACGTAAAGTCAGCGCTTTTCGCATCAGGACCCTCCCAGAAAGATAAAGACGGTTTAGTTTAACTATTTTTTTCGAGGCGACCCTCCCGCCCGCCCGCCTCGTCCGACGCTCGCTACGGATAAGGTCGACACGCCTACCTATCTTAGTGCTCGCAAGCGGAAAGTCAAGTCAATCTACGTAAGGTCAGCGCTTTTCGCAGCAAGACCCTCCCAGAAAGATAAAGACGGTTTAGTTTAACTTTTTGTTTCGAGGCGACCCTCCCGCCCGCCCGCCTCGTCCGACGCTCGCTACGGATAAGGTCGAAACGCCTACCTATCTAAGTGCTCGCATGCGGAAAGTCAAGTCTCAGTACGTAATGTCAGCGCTTTTCGCAGCAGGACCCTCCCAGAAAGATAAAGACGGTTAAGTTTAACTATTTTTTTCGAGGCGACCCTCCCACCCGCCCGACTCGTCCGACGCTCGCTACGGATAAGGTCGACACGCCTACCTATCTTAGTGCTCGCAAGCGGAAAGTCAAGTCTATCTACGTAAGGTCAGCGCTTTTCGTAGCAAGACCCTCCCAGAAAGATAAAGACGGTTTAGTTTAACTATTTTTTTCGAGGCGACCCTCCCGCCCGCCCGCCTCGTCCGACGCTCGCTACGGATAAGGTCGACACGCCTACCTATCTTAGTGCTCTCAAGCGGAAAGTCAAGTCTATCTACGTAAGGTCAGCGCTTTTCGCAGCAAGACCCTCCCAGAAAGATAAAGACGGTTTAGTTTAACTATTTTTTTTCGAGGCGACCCTCCCGCCCGCCCGCCTCGTCCGACGCTCGATACGGATAAGGTCGAAACGCCTACCTATCTAAGTGCTCGCATGCGGAAAGTCAAGTCTCAGTACGTAATGTCAGCGCTTTTCGCAGCAAGTACCTCCCAGAAAGATAAAGACGGTTAAGTTTAACTATTTTTTTCGAGGCGACCCTCCCGCCCGCCCGCCTCGTCCGACGCTCGCTACGGTTAAGGTCGAAACGCCTACCTATCTAAGTTCTCGCAAGCGGAAAGTCAAGTCTCAGTACGTAAAGTCAGCGCTTTTCGCAGCAAGACCCTCCCAGAAAGATAAAGACGGTTAAGTTAGACTATTTTTTTCGAGGCGACCCTCCCGCCCGCCCGCCTCGTCCGACGCTCGCTACGGATAAGGTCGAAACGCCTACCTATCTAAGTGCTCGCATGCGGAAAGTCAAGTCTCAGTACGTAATGTCAGCGCTTTTCGCAGCAAGTACCTCCCAGAAAGATAAAGACGGTTAAGTTAAACTATTTTTTTCGAGGCGACCCTCCCGCCCCCCCGCCTCGTCCGACGCTCGCTACGGATAAGTTCGAAACGCCTACCTATCTAAGTTCTCGCAAGCGGAATGTCAAGTCTCAGTACGTAAAGTCAGCGCTTTTCGCATCAGGACCCTCCCAGAAAGATAAAGACGGTTTAGTTTAACTATTTTTTTCGAGGCGACCCTCCCGCCCGCCCGCCTCGTCCGACGCTCGCTACGGATAAGGTCGACACGCCTACCTATCTTAGTGCTCGCAAGCGGAAAGTCAAGTCAATCTACGTAAGGTCAGCGCTTTTCGCAGCAAGACCCTCCCAGAAAGATAAAGACGGTTTAGTTTAACTATTTGTTTCGAGGCGACCCTCCCGCCCGCCCGCCTCGTCCGACGCTCGCTACGGATAAGGTCGAAACGCCTACCTATCTAAGTGCTCGCATGCGGAAAGTCAAGTCTCAGTACGTAATGTCAGCGCTTTTCGCAGCAGGACCCTCCCAGAAAGATAAAGACGGTTAAGTTTAACTATTTTTTTCGAGGCGACCCTCCCACCCGCCCGACTCGTCCGACGCTCGCTACGGATAAGGTCGACACGCCTACCTATCTTAGTGCTCGCAAGCGGAAAGTCAAGTCTATCTACGTAAGGTCAGCGCTTTTCGTAGCAAGACCCTCCCAGAAAGATAAAGACGGTTTAGTTTAACTATTTTTTTCGAGGCGACCCTCCCGCCCGCCCGCCTCGTCCGACGCTCGCTACGGATAAGGTCGACACGCCTACCTATCTTAGTGCTCTCAAGCGGAAAGTCAAGTCTATCTACGTAAGGTCAGCGCTTTTCGCAGCAAGACCCTCCCAGAAAGATAAAGACGGTTTAGTTTAACTATTTTTTTTCGAGGCGACCCTCCCGCCCGCCCGCCTCGTCCGACGCTCGATACGGATAAGGTCGAAACGCCTACCTATCTAAGTGCTCGCATGCGGAAAGTCAAGTCTCAGTACGTAATGTCAGCGCTTTTCGCAGCAAGTACCTCCCAGAAAGATAAAGACGGTTAAGTTTAACTATTTTTTTCGAGGCGACCCTCCCGTCCGCCCGCCTCGTCCGACGCTCGCTACGGTTAAGGTCGAAACGCCTACCTATCTAAGTTCTCGCAAGCGGAAAGTCAAGTCTCAGTACGTAAAGTCAGCGCTTTTCGCAGCAAGACCCTCCCAGAAAGATAAAGACGGTTAAGTTAGACTATTTTTTTCGAGGCGACCCTCCCGCCCGCCCGCCTCGTCCGACGCTCGCTACGGATAAGGTCGAAACGCCTACCTATCTAAGTGCTCGCATGCGGAAAGTAAAGTCTCAGTACGTAATGTCAGCGCTTTTCGCAGCAAGTACCTCCCAGAAAGATAAAGACGGTTAAGTTAAACTATTTTTTTCGAGGCGACCCTCCCGCCCCCCCGCCTCGTCCGACGCTCGATACGGATAAGTTCGAAACGCCTACCTATCTAAGTTCTCGCAAGCGGAATGTCAAGTCTCAGTACGTAAAGTCAGCGCTTTTCGCATCAGGACCCTCCCAGAAAGATAAAGACGGTTAAGTTTAACTATTTTTTTCGAGGCGACCCTCCCGCCCGCCCGCCTCGTCCGACGCTCGCTACGGATAAGGTTGAAACGCCTACCTATCTAAGTGCTCGCAAGCGGAAAGTCAAGTCTCAGTACGTAAAGTCAGCGCTTTTCGCATCAGGACCCTCCCAGAAAGATAAAGACGGTTAAGTTTAACTATTTGTTTCGAGGCGACCCTCCCGCCCGCCCGCCTAGTCCGACGCTCGCTACCGATAAGGTCGAAACGCCTACCTATCTAAGTTCTCGCAAGCGGAAAGTCAAGTCTCAGTACGTAAAGTCAGCGCTTTTCGCATCAGGACCCTCCCAGAAAGATAAAGACGGTTTAGTTTAACTATTTTTTTCGAGGCGACCCTCCCGCCCGCCCGCCTCGTCCGACGCTCGCTACGGATATAGTCGACACGCCTACCTATCTTAGTGCTCGCAAGCGGAAAGTCAAGTCAATCTACGTAAGGTCAGCGCTTTTCGCAGCAAGACCCTCCCAGAAAGATAAAGACGGTTTAGTTTAACTATTTTTTTCGAGGCGACCCTCCAGCCCACCCGCCTCGTCCGACGCTCGCTACGGATAAGTTCGAAACGCCTACCTATCTAAGTTCTCGCAAGCGGAATGTCAAGTCTCAGTACGTAAAGTCAGCGCTTTTCGCATCAGGACCCTCCCAGAAAGATAAAGACGGTTTAGTTTAACTATTTTTTTCGAGGCGACCCTCCCGCCCGCCCGCCTCGTCCGACGCTCGCTACGGATAAGGTCGACACGCCTACCTATCTTAGTGCTCGCAAGCGGAAAGTCAAGTCAATCTACGTAAGGTCAGCGCTTTTCGCAGCAAGACCCTCCCAGAAAGATAAAGACGGTTTAGTTTAACTATTTGTTTCGAGGCGACCCTCCCGCCCGCCCGCCTCGTCCGACGCTCGCTACGGATAAGGTCGAAACGCCTACCTATCTAAGTGCTCGCATGCGGAAAGTCAAGTCTCAGTACGTAATGTCAGCGCTTTTCGCAGCAGGACCCTCCCAGAAAGATAAAGACGGTTAAGTTTAACTATTTTTTTCGAGGCGACCCTCCCACCCGCCCGACTCGTCCGACGCTCGCTACGGATAAGGTCGACACGCCTACCTATCTTAGTGCTCGCAAGCGGAAAGTCAAGTCTATCTACGTAAGGTCAGCGCTTTTCGCAGCAAGACCCTCCCAGAAAGATAAAGACGGTTTAGTTTAACTATTTTTTTCGAGGCGACCCTCCCGCCCGCCCGCCTCGTCCGACGCTCGCTACGGATAAGGTCGACACGCCTACCTATCTTAGTGCTCTCAAGCGGAAAGTCAAGTCTATCTACGTAAGGTCAGCGCTTTTCGCAGCAAGACCCTCCCAGAAAGATAAAGACGGTTTAGTTTAACTATTTTTTTTCGAGGCGACCCTCCCGCCCGCCCGCCTCGTCCGACGCTCGCTACGGATAAGGTCGAAACGCCTACCTATCTAAGTGCTCGCATGCGGAAAGTCAAGTCTCAGTACGTAATGTCAGCGCTTTTCGCAGCAAGTACCTCCCAGAAAGATAAAGACGGTTAAGTTAAACTATTTTTTTCGAGGCGACCCTCCCGCCCCCCCGCCTCGTCCGACGCTCGCTACGGATAAGTTCGAAACGCCTACCTATCTAAGTTCTCGCAAGCGGAATGTCAAGTCTCAGTACGTAAAGTCAGCGCTTTTCGCATCAGGACCCTCCCAGAAAGATAAAGACGGTTAAGTTTAACTATTTTTTTCGAGGCGACCCTCCCGCCCGCCCGCCTCGTCCGACGCTCGCTACGGATAAGGTTGAAACGCCTACCTATCTAAGTGCTCGCAAGCGGAAAGTCAAGTCTCAGTACGTAAAGTCAGCGCTTTTCGCAGCAAGACCCTCCCAGAAAGATAAAGACGGTTAAGTTAGACTATTTTTTTCCAGGCGACCCTCCCGCCCGCCTCGTCCGACGCTCGCTACGGATAAGGTCGAAACGCCTACCTATCTAAGTTCTCGCCAGCGGAATGTCAAGTCTCAGTACGTAAAGTCAGCGCTTTTCGCAGCAGGACCCTCCCAGAAAGATAAAGACGGTTAAGTTTAACTATTTTTTTCGAGGCGACCCTCCAGCCCGCCCGACTCGTCCGACGCTCGCTACGGATAAGGTCGACACGCCTACCTATCTTAGTGCTCGCAAGCGAAAGTCAAGTCTATCTACGTAAGGTCAGAGCTTTTCGCAGCAAGACCCTCCCAGAAAGATAAAGACGGTTAAGTTAGACTATTTTTTTCGAGTCGACCCTCCCGCCCGCCCGCCTCGTCCGACGCTCGCTACGGATAAGGTCGACACGCCTACCTATCTTAGTGCTCGCAAGCGGAAAGTCAAGTCTATCTACGTAAGGTCAGCGCTTTTCGCAGCAAGACCCTCCCAGAAAGATAAAGACGGTTTAGTTTAACAATTTTTTTTCGAGGCGACCCTCCCGCCCGCCCGCCTCGTCCGACGCTCGCTACGGATAAGGTCGAAACGCCTACCTATCTAAGTGCTCGCATGCGGAAAGTCAAGTCTCAGTACGTAATGTCAGCGCTTTTCGCAGCAAGTACCTCCCAGAAAGATAAAGACGGTTAAGTTAAACTATTTTTTTCGAGGCGACCCTCCCGCCCCCCCGCCTCGTCCGACGCTCGCTACGGATAAGTTCGAAACGCCTACCTATCTAAGTTCTCGCAAGCGGAATGTCAAGTCTCAGTACGTAAAGTCAGCGCTTTTCGCATCAGGACCCTCCCAGAAAGATAAAGACGGTTAAGTTTAACTATTTTTTTCGAGGCGACCCTCCCGCCCACCCGCCTCGTCCGACGCTCGCTACGGATAAGGTTGAAACGCCTACCTATCTAAGTGCTCGCAAGCGGAAAGTCAAGTCTCAGTACGTAAAGTCAGCGCTTTTCGCAGCAAGACCCTCCCAGAAAGATAAAGACGGTTTAGTTTAACTATTTTTTTCGAGGCGACCCTCCCGCCCGCCCGCCTCGTCCGACGCTCGCTACGGATAAGTTCGAAACGCCTACCTATCTAAGTTCTCGCAAGCGGAATGTCAAGTCTCAGTACGTAAAGTCAGCGCTTTTCGCATCAGGACCCTCCCAGAAAGATAAAGACGGTTAAGTTTAACTATTTGTTTCGAGGCGACCCTCCCGCCCGCCCGCCTAGTCCGACGATCGCTACCGATAAGGTCGAAACGCCTACCTATCTAAGTTCTCGCAAGCGGAAAGTCAAGTCTCAGTACGTAAAGTCAGCGCTTTTCGCATCAGGACCCTCCCAGAAAGATAAAGACGGTTTAGTTTAACTATTTTTTTCGAGGCGACCCTCCCGCCCGCCCGCCTCGTCCGACGCTCGCTACGGATAAGGTCGACACGCCTACCTATCTTAGTGCTCGCAAGCGGAAAGTCAAGTCAATCTACGTAAGGTCAGCGCTTTTCGCAGCAAGACCCTCCCAGAAAGATAAAGAAGGTTAAGTTTAACTATTTGTTTCGAGGCGACCCTCCAGCCCGCCCGCCTAGTCCGACGCTCCCTACCGATAAGGTCGAAACGCCTACCTATCTAAGTTCTCGCAAGCGGAATGTCAAGTCTCAGTACGTAAAGTCAGCGCTTTTCGCAGCAAGACCCTCCCAGAAAGATAAAGACGGTTAAGTTTAAATATATTTTTCGAGGCGACCCTCCCGCCCGCCCGCCTCGTCCGACGATCGCTACGGATAAGTTCGAAACGCCTACCTATCTAAGTTCTCTCAAGCGGAATGTCAAGTCTCAGTACGTAAAGTCAGCGCTTTTCGCATCAGGACCCTCCCAGAAAGATAAAGACGGTTAAGTTTAACTATTTTTTTCGAGGCGACCCTCCCGCCCGCCCGCCTCTCGCTACGGTTAAGGTCGAAACGCCTACCTATCTAAGTTCTCGCAAGCGGAAAGTCAAGTCTCAGTACGTAAAGTCAGCGCTTTTCGCAGCAAGACCCTCCCAGAAAGATAAAGACGGTTAAGTTAGACTATTTTTTTCGAGGCGACCCTCCCGCCCGCCCGCCTCGTCCGACGCTCGCTACGGATAAGGTCGAAACGCCTACCTATCTAAGTGCTCGCATGCGGAAAGTCAAGTCTCAGTACGTAATGTCAGCGCTTTTCGCAGCAAGTACCTCCCAGAAAGATAAAGACGGTTAAGTTAAACTATTTTTTTCGAGGCGACCCTCTCGCCCCCCCGCCTCGTCCGACGCTCGCTACGGATAAGTTCGAAACGCCTACCTATCTAAGTTCTCGCAAGCGGAATGTCAAGTCTCAGTACGTAAAGTCAGCGCTTTTCGCATCAGGACCCTCCCAGAAAGATAAAGACGGTTAAGTTTAACTATTTTTTTCGAGGCGACCCTCCCGCCCGCCCGCCTCGTCCGACGCTCGCTACGGATAAGGTCGACACGCCTACCTATCTTAGTGCTCGCAAGCGGAAAGTCAAGTCAATCTACGTAAGGTCAGCGCTTTTCGCAGCAAGACCCTCCCAGAAAGATAAAGACGGTTTAGTTTAACTATTTGTTTCGAGGCGACCCTCCCGCCCGCCCGCCTCGTCCGACGCTCGCTACGGATAAGGTCGAAACGCCTACCTATCTAAGTGCTCGCATGCGGAAAGTCAAGTCTCAGTACGTAATGTCAGCGCTTTTCGCAGCAAGTACCTCCCAGAAAGATAAAGACGGTTAAGTTAAACTATTTTTTTCGAGGCGACCCTCCCGCCCGCCCGCCTCGTCCGACGCTCGCTACGGATAAGTTCGAAACGCCTACCTATCTAAGTTCTCGCAAGCGGAATGTCAAGTCTCAGTACGTAAAGTCAGCGCTTTTCGCAGCAAGACCCTCCCAGAAAGATAAAGACGGTTATGTTTAAATATATTTTTCGAGGCGACCCTCCCGCCCGCCCGCCTCGTCCGACGATCGCTACGGATAAGTTCGAAACGCCTACCTATCTAAGTTCTCTCAAGCGGAATGTCAAGTCTCAGTACGTAAAGTCAGCGCTTTTCGCATCAGGACCCTCCCAGAAAGATAAAGACGGTTAAGTTTAACTATTTTTTTCGAGGCGACCCTCCCGCCCGCCCGCCTCGTCCGACGCTCGCTACGGTTAAGGTCGAAACGCCTACCTATCTAAGTTCTCGCAAGCGGAAAGTCAAGTCTCAGTACGTAAAGTCAGCGCTTTTCGCAGCAAGACCCTCCCAGAAAGATAAAGACGGTTAAGTTAGACTATTTTTTTCCAGGCGACCCTCCCGCCCGCCCGCCTCGTCCGACGCTCGCTACGGATAAGGTCGAAACGCCTACCTATCTAAGTTCTCGCCAGCGGAATGTCAAGTCTCAGTACGTAAAGTCAGCGCTTTTCGCAGCAGGACCCTCCCAGAAAGATAAAGACGGTTAAGTTTAACTATTTTTTTCGAGGCGACCCTCCAGCCCGCCCGACTCGTCCGACGCTCGCTACGGATAAGGTCGACACGCCTACCTATCTTAGTGCTCGCAAGCGAAAGTCAAGTCTATCTACGTAAGGTCAGCGCTTTTCGCAGCAAGACACTCCCAGAAAGATAAAGACGGTTAAGTTAGACTATTTTTTTCGAGGCGACCCTCCCGCCCGCCCGCCTCGTCCGACGCTCGCTACGGATAAGGTCGACACGCCTACCTATCTAAGTGCTCGCATGCGGAAAGTCAAGTCTCAGTACGTAATGTCAGCGCTTTTCGCAGCAAGTACCTCCCAGAAAGATAAAGACGGTTAAGTTAAACTATTTTTTTCGAGGCGACCCTCCCGCCCCCCCGCCTCGTCCGACGCTCGCTACGGATAAGTTCGAAACGCCTACCTATCTAAGTTCTCGCAAGCGGAATGTCAAGTCTCAGTACGTAAAGTCAGCGCTTTTCGCATCAGGACCCTCCCAGAAAGATAAAGACGGTTAAGTTTAACTATTTTTTTCGAGGCGACCCTCCCGCCCACCCGCCTCGTCCGACGCTCGCTACGGATAAGGTTGAAACGTCTACCTATCTAAGTGCTCGCAAGCGGAAAGTCAAGTCTCAGTACGTAAAGTCAGCGCTTTTCGCAGCAAGACCCTCCCAGAAAGATAAAGACGGTTTAGTTTAACTATTTTTTTCGAGGCGACCCTCCCGCCCGCCCGCCTCGTCCGACGCTCGCTACGGATAAGTTCGAAACGCCTACCTATCTAAGTTCTCGCAAGCGGAATGTCAAGTCTCAGTACGTAAAGTCAGCGCTTTTCGCATCAGGACCCTCCCAGAAAGATAAAGAAGGTTAAGTTTAACTATTTGTTTCGAGGCGA
Organism: Biomphalaria sudanica; assembly: GCA_036873155.1. NCBI lineage: Eukaryota > Metazoa > Mollusca > Gastropoda > Planorbidae > Biomphalaria > Biomphalaria sudanica. The sequence continues at coordinate 52,214 of JAZGLO010000693.1, forward strand.
CCCTCCCGCCCGCCCGCCTAGTCCGACGCTCGCTACCGATAAGGTCGAAACGCCTACCTATCTAAGTTCTCGCAAGCGGAAAGTCAAGTCTCAGTAAGTAAAGTCAGCGCTTTTCGCATCAGGACCCTCCCAGAAAGATAAAGACGGTTTAGTTTAACTATTTTTTTCGAGGCGACCCTCCCGCCCGCCCGCCTCGTCCGACGCTCGCTACGGATAAGGTCGACACGCCTACCTATCTTAGTGCTCGCAAGCGGAAAGACAAGTCAATCTACGTAAGGTCAGCGCTTTTCGCAGCAAGACCCTCCCAGAAAGATAAAGACGGTTTAGTTTAACTATTTTTTTCGAGGCGACCCTCCAGCTCACCCGCCTCGTCCGACGCTCGCTACGGATAAGGTCGAAACGCCTACCTATCTAAGTGCTCGCATGCGGAAAGTCAAGTCTCAGTACGTAATGTCAGCGCTTTTCGCAGCAAGTACCTCCCAGAAAGATAAAGACGGTTAAGTTAAACTATTTTTTTCGAGGCGACCCTCCCGCCCGCCCGCCTCGTCCGACGCTCGCTACGGATAAGTTCGAAACGCCTACCTATCTAAGTTCTCGCAAGCGGAATGTCAAGTCTCAGTACGTAAAGTCAGCGCTTTTCGCAGCAAGACCCTCCCAGAAAGATAAAGACGGTTAAGTTTAAATATATTTTTCGAGGCGACCCTCCCGCCCGCCCGCCTCGTCCGACGATCGCTACGGATAAGTTCGAAACGCCTACCTATATAAGTTCTCTCAAGCGGAATGTCAAATCTCAGTACGTAAAGTCAGCGCTTTTCGCATCAGGACCCTCCCAGAAAGATAAAGACGGTTAAGTTTAACTATTTTTTTCGAGGCGACCCTCCCGCCCGCCCGCCTCGTCCGACGCTCGCTACGGTTAAGGTCGAAACGCCTACCTATCTAAGTTCTCGCAAGCGGAAAGTCAAGTCTCAGTACGTAAAGTCAGCGCTTTTCGCATCAGGACCCTCCCAGAAAGATAAAGACGGTTAAGTTTAACTATTTTTTTCGAGGCGACCCTCCCGCCCGCCCGCCTCGTCCGACGCTCGCTACGGATAAGGTTGAAACGCCTACCTATCTAAGTGCTCGCAAGCGGAAAGTCAAGTCTCAGTACGTAAAGTCAGCGCTTTTCGCAGCAAGACCCTCCCAGAAAGATAAAGACGGTTAAGTTAGACTATTTTTTTCCAGGCGACCCTCCCGCCCGCCTCGTCCGACGCTCGCTACGGATAAGGTCGAAACGCCTACCTATCTAAGTTCTCGCCAGCGGAATGTCAAGTCTCAGTACGTAAAGTCAGCGCTTTTCGCAGCAGGACCCTCCCAGAAAGATAAAGACGGTTAAGTTTAACTATTTTTTTCGAGGCGACCCTCCAGCCCGCCCGACTCGTCCGACGCTCGCTACGGATAAGGTCGACACGCCTACCTATCTTAGTGCTCGCAAGCGAAAGTCAAGTCTATCTACGTAAGGTCAGAGCTTTTCGCAGCAAGACCCTCCCAGAAAGATAAAGACGGTTAAGTTAGACTATTTTTTTCGAGTCGACCCTCCCGCCCGCCCGCCTCGTCCGACGCTCGCTACGGATAAGGTCGACACGCCTACCTATCTTAGTGCTCGCAAGCGGAAAGTCAAGTCTATCTACGTAAGGTCAGCGCTTTTCGCAGCAAGACCCTCCCAGAAAGATAAAGACGGTTTAGTTTAACAATTTTTTTTCGAGGCGACCCTCCCGCCCGCCCGCCTCGTCCGACGCTCGCTACGGATAAGGTCGAAACGCCTACCTATCTAAGTGCTCGCATGCGGAAAGTCAAGTCTCAGTACGTAATGTCAGCGCTTTTCGCAGCAAGTACCTCCCAGAAAGATAAAGACGGTTAAGTTAAACTATTTTTTTCGAGGCGACCCTCCCGCCCCCCCGCCTCGTCCGACGCTCGCTACGGATAAGTTCGAAACGCCTACCTATCTAAGTTCTCGCAAGCGGAATGTCAAGTCTCAGTACGTAAAGTCAGCGCTTTTCGCATCAGGACCCTCCCAGAAAGATAAAGACGGTTAAGTTTAACTATTTTTTTCGAGGCGACCCTCCCGCCCACCCGCCTCGTCCGACGCTCGCTACGGATAAGGTTGAAACGCCTACCTATCTAAGTGCTCGCAAGCGGAAAGTCAAGTCTCAGTACGTAAAGTCAGCGCTTTTCGCAGCAAGACCCTCCCAGAAAGATAAAGACGGTTTAGTTTAACTATTTTTTTCGAGGCGACCCTCCCGCCCGCCCGCCTCGTCCGACGCTCGCTACGGATAAGTTCGAAACGCCTACCTATCTAAGTTCTCGCAAGCGGAATGTCAAGTCTCAGTACGTAAAGTCAGCGCTTTTCGCATCAGGACCCTCCCAGAAAGATAAAGACGGTTAAGTTTAACTATTTGTTTCGAGGCGACCCTCCCGCCCGCCCGCCTAGTCCGACGATCGCTACCGATAAGGTCGAAACGCCTACCTATCTAAGTTCTCGCAAGCGGAAAGTCAAGTCTCAGTACGTAAAGTCAGCGCTTTTCGCATCAGGACCCTCCCAGAAAGATAAAGACGGTTTAGTTTAACTATTTTTTTCGAGGCGACCCTCCCGCCCGCCCGCCTCGTCCGACGCTCGCTACGGATAAGGTCGACACGCCTACCTATCTTAGTGCTCGCAAGCGGAAAGTCAAGTCAATCTACGTAAGGTCAGCGCTTTTCGCAGCAAGACCCTCCCAGAAAGATAAAGAAGGTTAAGTTTAACTATTTGTTTCGAGGCGACCCTCCAGCCCGCCCGCCTAGTCCGACGCTCCCTACCGATAAGGTCGAAACGCCTACCTATCTAAGTTCTCGCAAGCGGAATGTCAAGTCTCAGTACGTAAAGTCAGCGCTTTTCGCAGCAAGACCCTCCCAGAAAGATAAAGACGGTTAAGTTTAAATATATTTTTCGAGGCGACCCTCCCGCCCGCCCGCCTCGTCCGACGATCGCTACGGATAAGTTCGAAACGCCTACCTATCTAAGTTCTCTCAAGCGGAATGTCAAGTCTCAGTACGTAAAGTCAGCGCTTTTCGCATCAGGACCCTCCCAGAAAGATAAAGACGGTTAAGTTTAACTATTTTTTTCGAGGCGACCCTCCCGCCCGCCCGCCTCTCGCTACGGTTAAGGTCGAAACGCCTACCTATCTAAGTTCTCGCAAGCGGAAAGTCAAGTCTCAGTACGTAAAGTCAGCGCTTTTCGCAGCAAGACCCTCCCAGAAAGATAAAGACGGTTAAGTTAGACTATTTTTTTCGAGGCGACCCTCCCGCCCGCCCGCCTCGTCCGACGCTCGCTACGGATAAGGTCGAAACGCCTACCTATCTAAGTGCTCGCATGCGGAAAGTCAAGTCTCAGTACGTAATGTCAGCGCTTTTCGCAGCAAGTACCTCCCAGAAAGATAAAGACGGTTAAGTTAAACTATTTTTTTCGAGGCGACCCTCTCGCCCCCCCGCCTCGTCCGACGCTCGCTACGGATAAGTTCGAAACGCCTACCTATCTAAGTTCTCGCAAGCGGAATGTCAAGTCTCAGTACGTAAAGTCAGCGCTTTTCGCATCAGGACCCTCCCAGAAAGATAAAGACGGTTAAGTTTAACTATTTTTTTCGAGGCGACCCTCCCGCCCGCCCGCCTCGTCCGACGCTCGCTACGGATAAGGTCGACACGCCTACCTATCTTAGTGCTCGCAAGCGGAAAGTCAAGTCAATCTACGTAAGGTCAGCGCTTTTCGCAGCAAGACCCTCCCAGAAAGATAAAGACGGTTTAGTTTAACTATTTGTTTCGAGGCGACCCTCCCGCCCGCCCGCCTCGTCCGACGCTCGCTACGGATAAGGTCGAAACGCCTACCTATCTAAGTGCTCGCATGCGGAAAGTCAAGTCTCAGTACGTAATGTCAGCGCTTTTCGCAGCAAGTACCTCCCAGAAAGATAAAGACGGTTAAGTTAAACTATTTTTTTCGAGGCGACCCTCCCGCCCGCCCGCCTCGTCCGACGCTCGCTACGGATAAGTTCGAAACGCCTACCTATCTAAGTTCTCGCAAGCGGAATGTCAAGTCTCAGTACGTAAAGTCAGCGCTTTTCGCAGCAAGACCCTCCCAGAAAGATAAAGACGGTTATGTTTAAATATATTTTTCGAGGCGACCCTCCCGCCCGCCCGCCTCGTCCGACGATCGCTACGGATAAGTTCGAAACGCCTACCTATCTAAGTTCTCTCAAGCGGAATGTCAAGTCTCAGTACGTAAAGTCAGCGCTTTTCGCATCAGGACCCTCCCAGAAAGATAAAGACGGTTAAGTTTAACTATTTTTTTCGAGGCGACCCTCCCGCCCGCCCGCCTCGTCCGACGCTCGCTACGGTTAAGGTCGAAACGCCTACCTATCTAAGTTCTCGCAAGCGGAAAGTCAAGTCTCAGTACGTAAAGTCAGCGCTTTTCGCAGCAAGACCCTCCCAGAAAGATAAAGACGGTTAAGTTAGACTATTTTTTTCCAGGCGACCCTCCCGCCCGCCCGCCTCGTCCGACGCTCGCTACGGATAAGGTCGAAACGCCTACCTATCTAAGTTCTCGCCAGCGGAATGTCAAGTCTCAGTACGTAAAGTCAGCGCTTTTCGCAGCAGGACCCTCCCAGAAAGATAAAGACGGTTAAGTTTAACTATTTTTTTCGAGGCGACCCTCCAGCCCGCCCGACTCGTCCGACGCTCGCTACGGATAAGGTCGACACGCCTACCTATCTTAGTGCTCGCAAGCGAAAGTCAAGTCTATCTACGTAAGGTCAGCGCTTTTCGCAGCAAGACACTCCCAGAAAGATAAAGACGGTTAAGTTAGACTATTTTTTTCGAGGCGACCCTCCCGCCCGCCCGCCTCGTCCGACGCTCGCTACGGATAAGGTCGACACGCCTACCTATCTAAGTGCTCGCATGCGGAAAGTCAAGTCTCAGTACGTAATGTCAGCGCTTTTCGCAGCAAGTACCTCCCAGAAAGATAAAGACGGTTAAGTTAAACTATTTTTTTCGAGGCGACCCTCCCGCCCCCCCGCCTCGTCCGACGCTCGCTACGGATAAGTTCGAAACGCCTACCTATCTAAGTTCTCGCAAGCGGAATGTCAAGTCTCAGTACGTAAAGTCAGCGCTTTTCGCATCAGGACCCTCCCAGAAAGATAAAGACGGTTAAGTTTAACTATTTTTTTCGAGGCGACCCTCCCGCCCACCCGCCTCGTCCGACGCTCGCTACGGATAAGGTTGAAACGTCTACCTATCTAAGTGCTCGCAAGCGGAAAGTCAAGTCTCAGTACGTAAAGTCAGCGCTTTTCGCAGCAAGACCCTCCCAGAAAGATAAAGACGGTTTAGTTTAACTATTTTTTTCGAGGCGACCCTCCCGCCCGCCCGCCTCGTCCGACGCTCGCTACGGATAAGTTCGAAACGCCTACCTATCTAAGTTCTCGCAAGCGGAATGTCAAGTCTCAGTACGTAAAGTCAGCGCTTTTCGCATCAGGACCCTCCCAGAAAGATAAAGAAGGTTAAGTTTAACTATTTGTTTCGAGGCGACCCTCCCGCCCGCCCGCCTAGTCCGACGCTCGCTACCGATAAGGTCGAAACGCCTACCTATCTAAGTTCTCGCAAGCGGAAAGTCAAGTCTCAGTAAGTAAAGTCAGCGCTTTTCGCATCAGGACCCTCCCAGAAAGATAAAGACGGTTTAGTTTAACTATTTTTTTCGAGGCGACCCTCCCGCCCGCCCGCCTCGTCCGACGCTCGCTACGGATAAGGTCGACACGCCTACCTATCTTAGTGCTCGCAAGCGGAAAGACAAGTCAATCTACGTAAGGTCAGCGCTTTTCGCAGCAAGACCCTCCCAGAAAGATAAAGACGGTTTAGTTTAACTATTTTTTTCGAGGCGACCCTCCAGCTCACCCGCCTCGTCCGACGCTCGCTACGGATAAGGTCGAAACGCCTACCTATCTAAGTGCTCGCATGCGGAAAGTCAAGTCTCAGTACGTAATGTCAGCGCTTTTCGCAGCAAGTACCTCCCAGAAAGATAAAGACGGTTAAGTTAAACTATTTTTTTCGAGGCGACCCTCCCGCCCGCCCGCCTCGTCCGACGCTCGCTACGGATAAGTTCGAAACGCCTACCTATCTAAGTTCTCGCAAGCGGAATGTCAAGTCTCAGTACGTAAAGTCAGCGCTTTTCGCAGCAAGACCCTCCCAGAAAGATAAAGACGGTTAAGTTTAAATATATTTTTCGAGGCGACCCTCCCGCCCGCCCGCCTCGTCCGACGATCGCTACGGATAAGTTCGAAACGCCTACCTATATAAGTTCTCTCAAGCGGAATGTCAAATCTCAGTACGTAAAGTCAGCGCTTTTCGCATCAGGACCCTCCCAGAAAGATAAAGACGGTTAAGTTTAACTATTTTTTTCGAGGCGACCCTCCCGCCCGCCCGCCTCGTCCGACGCTCGCTACGGTTAAGGTCGAAACGCCTACCTATCTAAGTTCTCGCAAGCGGAAAGTCAAGTCTCAGTACGTAAAGTCAGCGCTTTTCGCAGCAAGACCCTCCCAGAAAGATAAAGACGGTTAAGTTAGACTATTTTTTTCGAGGCGACCCTCCCGCCCGCCCGCCTCGTCCGACGCTCGCTACGGATAAGGTCGAAACGCCTACCTATCTAAGTGCTCGCATGCGGAAAGTCAAGTCTCAGTACGTAATGTCAGCGCTTTTCGCAGCAAGTACCTCCCAGAAAGATATAGACGGTTAAGTTAAACTATTTTTTTCGAGGCGACCCTCCCGCCCCCCCGCCTCGTCCGACGCTCGCTACGGATAAGTTCGAAACGCCTACCTATCTAAGTTCTCGCAAGCGGAATGTCAAGTCTCAGTACGTAAAGTCAGCGCTTTTCGCATCAGGACCCTCCCAGAAAGATAAAGACGGTTAAGTTTAACTATTTTTTTCGAGGCGACCCTCCCGCCCGCCCGCCTCGTCCGACGCTCGCTACGGATAAGGTTGAAACGCCTACCTATCTAAGTGCTCGCAAGCGGAAAGTCAAGTCTCAGTACGTAAAGTCAGCGCTTTTCGCAGCAAGACCCTCCCAGAAAGATAAAGACGGTTTAGTTTAACTATTTTTTTCGAGGCGACCCTCCCGCCCGCCCGCCTCGTCCGACGCTCGCTACGGATAAGTTCGAAACGCCTACCCATCTAAGTTCTCGCAAGCGGAATGTCAAGTCTCAGTACGTAAAGTCAGCGCTTTTCGCATCAGGACCCTCCCAGAAAGATAAAGACGGTTAAGTTTAACTATTTGTTTCGAGGCGACCCTCCCGCCCGCCCGCCTAGTCCGACGCTCGCTACCGATAAGGTCGAAACGCCTACCTATCTAAGTTCTCGCAAGCGGAAAGTCAAGTCTCAGTACGTAAAGTCAGCGCTTTTCGCATCAGGACCCTCCCAGAAAGATAAAGACGGTTTAGTTTAACTATTTTTTTCGAGGCGACCCTCCCGCCCGCCCGCCTCGTCCGACGCTCGCTACGGATAAGGTCGACACGCCTACCTATCTTAGTGCTCGCAAGCGGAAAGTCAAGTCAATCTACGTAAGGTCAGCGCTTTTCGCAGCAAGACCCTCCCAGAAAGATAAAGACGGTTTAGTTTAACTATTTTTTTCGAGGCGACCCTCCCGCCCGCCCGCCTCGTCCGACGCTCGCTACGGATAAGTTCGAAACGCCTACCTATCTAAGTTCTCGCAAGCGGAATGTCAAGTCTCAGTACGTAAAGTCAGCGCTTTTCGCAGCAAGACCCTCCCAGAAAGATAAAGACGGTTAAGTTTAAATATATTTTTCGAGGCGACCCTCCCGCCCGCCCGCCTCGTCCGACGATCGCTACGGATAAGTTCGAAACGCCTACCTATATAAGTTCTCTCAAGCGGAATGTCAAATCTCAGTACGTAAAGTCAGCGCTTTTCGCATCAGGACCCTCCCAGAAAGATAAAGACGGTTAAGTTTAACTATTTTTTTCGAGGCGACCCTCCCGCCCGCCCGCCTCGTCCGACGCTCGCTACGGTTAAGGTCGAAACGCCTACCTATCTAAGTTCTCGCAAGCGGAAAGTCAAGTCTCAGTACGTAAAGTCAGCGCTTTTCGCAGCAAGACCCTCCCATAAAGATAAAGACGGTTAAGTTAGACTATTTTTTTCGAGGCGACCCTCCCGCCCGCCCGCCTCGTCCGACGCTCGCTACGGATAAGGTCGAAACGCCTACCTATCTAAGTGCTCGCATGCGGAAAGTCAAGTCTCAGTACGTAATGTCAGCGCTTTTCGCAGCAAGTACCTCCCAGAAAGATAAAGACGGTTAAGTTAAACTATTTTTTTCGAGGGGACCCTCCCGCCCCCCCGCCTCGTCCGACGCTCGCTACGGATAAGTTCGAAACGCCTACCTATCTAAGTTCTCGCAAGCGGAATGTCAAGTCTCAGTACGTAAAGTCAGCGCTTTTCGCATCAGGACCCTCCCAGAAAGATAAAGACGGTTAAGTTTAACTATTTTTTTCGAGGCGACCCTCCCGCCCGCCCGCCTCGTCCGACGCTCGCTACGGATAAGTTCGAAACGCCTACCCATCTAAGTTCTCGCAAGCGGAATGTCAAGTCTCAGTACGTAAAGTCAGCGCTTTTCGCATCAGGACCCTCCCAGAAAGATAAAGACGGTTAAGTTTAACTATTTGTTTCGAGGCGACCCTCCCGCCCGCCCGCCTAGTCCGACGCTCGCTACCGATAAGGTCGAAACGCCTACCTATCTAAGTTCTCGCAAGCGGAAAGTCAAGTCTCAGTACGTAAAGTCAGCGCTTTTCGCATCAGGACCCTCCCAGAAAGATAAAGACGGTTTAGTTTAACTATTTTTTTCGAGGCGACCCTCCCGCCCGCCCGCCTCGTCCGACGCTCGCTACGGATAAGGTCGACACGCCTACCTATCTTAGTGCTCGCAAGCGGAAAGTCAAGTCAATCTACGTAAGGTCAGCGCTTTTCGCAGCAAGACCCTCCCAGAAAGATAAAGACGGTTTAGTTTAACTATTTTTTTCGAGGCGACCCTCCAGCCCACCCGCCTCGTCCGACGCTCGCTACGGATAAGTTCGAAACGCCTACCTATCTAAGTTCTCGCAAGCGGAATGTCAAGTCTCAGTACGTAAAGTCAGCGCTTTTCGCATCAGGACCCTCCCAGAAAGATAAAGACGGTTTAGTTTAACTATTTTTTTCGAGGCGACCCTCCCGCCCGCCCGCCTCGTCCGACGCTCGCTACGGATAAGGTCGACACGCCTACCTATCTTAGTGCTCGCAAGCGGAAAGTCAAGTCAATCTACGTAAGGTCAGCGCTTTTCGCAGCAAGACCCTCCCAGAAAGATAAAGACGGTTTAGTTTAACTATTTGTTTCGAGGCGACCCTCCCGCCCGCCCGCCTCGTCCGACGCTCGCTACGGATAAGGTCGAAACGCCTACCTATCTAAGTGCTCGCATGCGGAAAGTCAAGTCTCAGTACGTAATGTCAGCGCTTTTCGCAGCAAGTACCTCCCAGAAAGATAAAGACGGTTAAGTTAAACTATTTTTTTCGAGGCGACCCTCACGCCTGCCCGCCTCGTCCGACGCTCGCTACGGATAAGTTCGAAACGCCTACCTATCTAAGTTCTCGCAAGCGGAATGTCAAGTCTCAGTACGTAAAGTCAGCGCTTTTCGCAGCAAGACCCTCCCAGAAAGATAAAGACGGTTAAGTTTAAATATATTTTTCGAGGCGACCCTCCCGCCCGCCCGCCTCGTCCGACGATCGCTACGGATAAGTTCGAAACGCCTACCTATCTAAGTTCTCTCAAGCGGAATGTCAAGTCTCAGTACGTAAAGTCAGCGCTTTTCGCATCAGGACCCTCCCAGAAAGATAAAGACGGTTAAGTTTAACTATTTTTTTCGAGGCGACCCTCCCGCCCGCCCGCCTCGTCCGACGCTCGCTACGGTTAAGGTCGAAACGCCTACCTATCTAAGTTCTCGCAAGCGGAAAGTCAAGTCTCAGTACGTAAAGTCAGCGCTTTTCGCAGCAAGACCCTCCCAGAAAGATAAAGACGGTTAAGTTAGACTATTTTTTTCGAGGCGACCCTCCCGCCCGCCCGCCTCGTCCGACGCTCGCTACGGATAAGGTCGAAACGCCTACCTATCTAAGTTCTCGCCAGCGGAATGTCAAGTCTCAGTACGTAAAGTCAGCGCTTTTCGCAGCAGGACCCTCCCAGAAAGATAAAGACGGTTAAGTTTAACTATTTTTTTCGAGGCGACCCTCCCGCCCGCCCGCCTCGTCCGACGCTCGCTACGGATAAGGTCGACACACCTACCTATCTTAGTGCTCGCAAGCGGAAAGTCAAGTCTATCTACGTAAGGTCAGCGCTTTTCGCAGCAAGACCCTCCCAGAAAGATAAAGACGGTTTAGTTTAACTATTTTTTTCGAGGCGACCCTCCCGCCCGCCCGCCTCGTCCGACGCTCGCTACGGATAAGTTCGAAACGCCTACCTATCTAAGTTCTCGCAAGCGGAATGTCAAGTCTCAGTACGTAAAGTCAGCGCTTTTCGCAGCAAGACCCTCCCAGAAAGATAAAGACGGTTAAGTTTAAATATATTTTTCGAGGCGACCCTCCCGCCCGCCCGCCTCGTCCGACGCTCGCTACGGATAAGTTCGAAACGCCTACCTATCTAAGTTCTCGCAAGCGGAATGTCAAGTCTCAGTACGTAAAGTCAGCGCTTTTCGCAGCAAGACCCTCCCAGAAAGATAAAGACGGTTAAGTTTAGATATATTTTTCGAGGCGACCCTCCCGCCCGCCCGCCTCGTCCGACGCTCGCTACGGATAAGGTCGAAACGCCTACCTATCTAAGTTCTCGAAAGCGGAAAGTCAAGTCTCAGTACGTAAAGTCAGCGCTTTTCGCAGCAAGACCCTCCCAGAAAGATAAAGACGGTTAAGTTAAACTATTTTTTTCGAGGCGACCCTCCCGCCCGCCCGCCTCGTCCGACGCTCGCTACGGATAAGTTCGAAACGCCTACCTATCTAAGTGCTCGCAAGCGGAAAGTCAAGTCTCAGTACGTAAAGTCAGCGCTTTTCGCAGCAAGACCCTCCCAGAAAGATAAAGACGGTTAAAATTAACTATTTTTTTCGAGGCGACCCTCCCGCCCGCCCGCCTCTCGCTACGGATAAGGTCAACACGCCTACCTATCTTAGTGCTCGCAAGCGGAAAGTCAAGTCTATGTACGTAAGGTCAGCGCTTTTCGCCGCAAGACCCTCCCAGAAAGATAAAGACGGTTTAGTTTAACTATTTTTTTCGAGGCGACCCTCCCGCCCGCCCGCCTCGTCCGACGCTCGCTTCAGATAAGGTCGAAACGCCTACCTATCTAAGTTCTCGCAAGCGGAAAGTCAAGTCTCAGTACGTAAAGTCAGCGCTTTTCGCAGCAAGACCCTCCCAGAAAGATAAAGACGGTTAAGTTTAAATATATTTTTCGAGGCGACCCTCCCGCCCGCCCGCCTCGTCCGACGCTCGCTACGGATAAGTTCGAAACGCCTACCTATCTAAGTTCTCGCAAGCGGAAAGTCAAGTCTCAGTACGTAAAGTCAGCGCTATTCGCAGCAGGACCCTCCCAGAAAGATAAAGACGGTTAAGTTTAACTATTTGTTTCGAGGCGACCCTCCCGCCCGCCCGCCTAGTCCGACGCTCGCTACGGATAAGGTCGAAACGCCTACCTATCTAAGTTCTCGCAAGCGGAAAGTCAAGTCTCAGTACGTAAAGTCAGCGCTTTTCGCAGAAAGACCCTCCCAGAAAGATAAAGACGGTTAAGTTTAACTATTTTTTTCGAGGCGACCGTCCCGCCCGCCCGCCTCGTCCGACGCTCGCTACGGATAAGGTCGACACGCCTACCAATCTTAGTGCTCGCAAGCGGAAAGTCAAGTCTATGTACGTAAGGTCAGCGCTTTTCGCAGCAAGACCCTCCCAGAAAGATAAAGACGGTTAAGTTTAACTATTTTTTTCGAGGCGACCCTCCCGCCCGCCCGCCTCGTCCGACGCTCGCTACGGATAAGTTCGAAACGCCTACCTATCTAAGATCTCGCAAGCGGAATGTCAAGTCTCAGTACGTAAAGTCAGCGCTTTTCGCATCAGGACCCACCCAGAAAGATAAAGACGGTTTAGTTTAACTTAAATATATTTTTCGAGGCGACCCTCCCGCCCGCCCGCCTCGTCCGAGGCTCGCTACGGATAAGTTCGAAACGCCTACCTATCTAAGTTCTCCCAAGCGGAATGTCAAGTCTCAGTACGTAAAGTCAGCGCTTTTCGCATCAGGACCCTCCCAGAAAGATAAAGACGGTTAAGTTTAACTATTTTTTTCGAGGCGACCCTCCCGCCCGCCCGCCTCGTCCGACGCTCGCTACGGATAAGTTCGAAACGCCTACCTATCTAAGTTCTCGCAAGCGGAATGTCAAGTCTCAGTACGTAAAGTCAGCGCTTTTCGCAGCAAGACCCTCCCAGAAAGATAAAGACGGTTAAGTTTAAATATATTTTTCGAGGCGACCCTCCCGCCCGCCCGCCTAGTCCGATGCTCGCTACGGTTAAGTTCGAAACGCCTACCTATCTAAGTTCTCGCAAGCGGAATGTCAAGTCTCAGTACGTAAAGTCAGCGCTTTTCCCTGCAAGACCCTCCCAGAAAGATAAAGACGTTTAAGTTAAACTATTTTTTTCGAGGCGACCCTACCGCCCGCCCGCCTCGTCCGACGCTCGCTACGGATAAGTTCGAAACGCCTACCTATCTAAGTGCTCGCAAGCGGAAAGTCAAGTCTCAGTACGTAAAGTCAGCGCTTTTCGCAGCAAGACCCTCCCAGAAAGATAAAGACGGTTAAAATTAACTATTTTTTTCGAGGCGACCCTCCCGCCCGCCCGCCTCTCGCTACGGATAAGGTCGACACGCCTACCTATCTTAGTGCTCGCAAGCGGAAAGTCAAGTCTATGTACGTAAGGTCAGCGCTTTTCGCAGCAAGACCCTCCCAGAAAGATAAAGACGGTTTAGTTTAACTATTTTTTTCGAGGCGACCCTCCCGCCCGCCCGCCTCGTCCGACGCTCGCTACGGATAAGGTCGACACGCCTACCTATCTTAGTGCTCGCAAGCGGAAAGTCAAGTCTATGTACGTAAGTTCAGCGCTTTTCGCAGCAAGACCCTCCCAGAAAGATAAAGACGGTTTAGTTTAACTTAAATATATTTTTCGAGGCGACCCTTCCGCCCGCCCGCCTCGTCCGACGCTCGCTACGGATAAGTTCGAAACGCCTACCTATCTAAGTTCTCGCAAGCGGAATGTCAAGTCTCAGTACGTAAAGTCAGCGCTTTTCGCATCAGGACCCTCCCAGAAAGATAAAGACGGTTAAGTTTAACTATTTTTTTCGAGGCGACCCTCCCGCCCGCACGCCTCGTCCGACGCTCGCTACGGATAAGGTCGAAACGCCTACCTAAGTTCTCGCAAGCGGAAAGTCAAGTCTCAGTACGTAAAGTCAGCGCTTTTCGCAGCAAGACCCTCCCAGAAAGATAAAGACGGTTAAGTTTAACTATTTTTTTCGAGGCGACCCTCCCGCCCGCCCGCCTCGTCCGACGCTCGCTACGGATAAGGTCGAAACGCCTACCTAAGTTCTCGCAAGCGGAAAGTCAAGTCTCAGTACGTAAAGTCAGCGCTTTTCGCAGCAAGACCCTCCCAGTAAGATAAAGACGGTTAAGTTTAACTATTTTTTTCGAGGCGACCCTCCCGCCCGCCAGCCTCGTCCGACGCTCGCTACGGATAAGGTCGACACGCCTACCTATCTTAGTGCTCGCAAGCGGAAAGTCAAGTCAATCTACGTAAGGTCAGCGCTTTTCGCAGCAAGACCCTCCCAGAAAGATAAAGACGGTTTAGTTTAACTATTTGTTTCGAGGCGACCCTCCCGCCCGCCCGCCTCGTCCGACGCTCGCTACGGATAAGGTCGAAACGCCTACCTATCTAAGTGCTCGCATGCGGAAAGTCAAGTCTCAGTACGTAATGTCAGCGCTTTTCGCAGCAAGTACCTCCCAGAAACATAAAGACGGTTAAGTTAAACTATTTTTTTCGAGGCGACCCTCCCGCCCGCCCGCCTCGTCCGACGCTCGCTACGGATAAGGTCGAAACGCCTACCTATCTAAGTTCTCGCAAGCGGAAAGTCAAGTCTCAGTACGTAAAGTCAGCGCTTTTTGCAGAAAGACCCTCCCAGAAAGATAAAGACGGTTAAGTTTAACTATTTTTTTCGAGGCGACCCTCCCGCCCGCCCGCCTCGTCCGACGCTCGCTACGGATAAGGTCGACACGCCTACCAATCTTAGTGCTCGCAAGCGGAAAGTCAAGTCTATGTACGTAAGGTCAGCGCTTTTCGCAGCAAGACCCTCCCAGAAAGATAAAGACGGTTAAGTTTAACTATTTTTTTCGAGGCGACCCTCCCGCCCGCCCGCCTCGTCCGACGCTCGCTACGGATAAGTTCGAAACGCCTACCTATCTAAGTTCTCGCAAGCGGAATGTCAAGTCTCAGTACGTAAAGTCAGCGCTTTTCGCATCAGGACCCACCCATAAAGATAAAGACGGTTAAGTTTAAATATATTTTTCGAGGCGACCCTCCCGCCCGCACGCCTCGTCCGACGCTCGCTACGGATAAGGTCGAAACGCCTACCTAAGTTCTCGCAAGCGGAAAGTCAAGTCTCAGTACGTAAAGTCAGCGCTTTTCGCAGCAAGACCCTCCCAGAAAGATAAAGACGGTTAAGTTTAACTATTTTTTTCGAGGCGACCCTCCCGCCCGCCCGCCTCGTCCGACGCTCGCTACGGATAAGGTCGAAACGCCTACCTAAGTTCTCGCAAGCGGAAAGTCAAGTCTCAGTACGTAAAGTCAGCGCTTTTCGCAGCAAGACCCTCCCAGTAAGATAAAGACGGTTAAGTTTAACTATTTTTTTCGAGGCGACCCTCCCGCCCGCCAGCCTCGTCCGACGCTCGCTACGGATAAGGTCGACACGCCTACCTATCTTAGTGCTCGCAAGCGGAAAGTCAAGTCAATCTACGTAAGGTCAGCGCTTTTCGCAGCAAGACCCTCCCAGAAAGATAAAGACGGTTTAGTTTAACTATTTGTTTCGAGGCGACCCTCCCGCCCGCCCGCCTCGTCCGACGCTCGCTACGGATAAGGTCGAAACGCCTACCTATCTAAGTGCTCGCATGCGGAAAGTCAAGTCTCAGTACGTAATGTCAGCGCTTTTCGCAGCAAGTACCTCCCAGAAACATAAAGACGGTTAAGTTAAACTATTTTTTTCGAGGCGACCCTCCCGCCCGCCCGCCTCGTCCGACGCTCGCTACGGATAAGGTCGAAACGCCTACCTATCTAAGTTCTCGCAAGCGGAAAGTCAAGTCTCAGTACGTAAAGTCAGCGCTTTTTGCAGAAAGACCCTCCCAGAAAGATAAAGACGGTTAAGTTTAACTATTTTTTTCGAGGCGACCCTCCCGCCCGCCCGCCTCGTCCGACGCTCGCTACGGATAAGGTCGACACGCCTACCAATCTTAGTGCTCGCAAGCGGAAAGTCAAGTCTATGTACGTAAGGTCAGCGCTTTTCGCAGCAAGACCCTCCCAGAAAGATAAAGACGGTTAAGTTTAACTATTTTTTTCGAGGCGACCCTCCCGCCCGCCCGCCTCGTCCGACGCTCGCTACGGATAAGTTCGAAACGCCTACCTATCTAAGTTCTCGCAAGCGGAATGTCAAGTCTCAGTACGTAAAGTCAGCGCTTTTCGCATCAGGACCCACCCATAAAGATAAAGACGGTTAAGTTTAACTATTTTTTTCGAGGCGACCCTCCGGCCCGCCCGCCTCGTCCGACGCTCGCTACGGATAAGGTCGAAACGCCTACCTATCTAAGTTCTCGCAAGCGGAAAGTCAAGTCTCAGTACGTAAAGTCAGCGCTTTTCGCAACAAGACCCTCCCAGAAAGATAAAGACGGTTAAGTTAAACTATTTTTTTCGAGGCGACCCTCCCGCCCGCCCGCCTCGTCCGACGCTCGCTACGGATAAGTTCGAAACGCCTACCTATCTAAGTTCTCGCAAGCGGAATGTCAAGTCTCAGTACGTAAAGTCAGCGCTTTTCGCAGCAAGACCCTCCCAGAAAGATAAAGACGGTTAAGTTTAAATATATTTTTCGATGCGACCCTCCCGCCCGCCCGCCTCGTCCGACGCTCGCTACGGATAACGTCGAAACGCCTACCTATCTAAGTTCTCGCAAGCGGAAAGTCAAGTCTCAGTACGTAAAGTCAGCGCTTTTCCCAGCAAGACCCTCCCAGAAAGATAAAGACGGTTAAGTTAAACTATTTTTTTCGAGGCGACCCTACCGCCCGCCCGCCTCGTCCGACGCTCGCTACGGATAAGTTCGAAACGCCTACCTATCTAAGTGCTCGCAAGCGGAAAGTCAAGTCTCAGTACGTAAAGTCAGCGTTTTTCGCAGCAAGACCCTCCCAGAAAGATAAAGACGGTTAAAATTAACTATTTTTTTCGAGGCGACCCTCCCGCCCGCCCGCCTCTCGCTACGGATAAGGTCGACACGCCTACCTATCTTAGTGCTCTCAAGCGGAAAGTCAAGTCTATGTACGTAAGGTCAGCGCTTTTCGCAGCAAGACCCTCCCAGAAAGATAAAGACGGTTTAGTTTAACTATTTTTTTCGAGGCGACCCTCCCGCCCGCCCGCCTCGTCCGACGCTCGCTACGGATAAGGTCGACACGCCTACCTATCTTAGTGCTCGCAAGCGGAAAGTCAAGTCTATGTACGTAAGGTCAGCGCTTTTCGCAGCAAGACCCTCCCAGAAAGATAAAGACGGTTTAGTTTAACTTAAATATATTTTTCGAGGCGACCCTCCCGCCCGCCCGCCTCGTCCGACGCTCGCTACGGATAAGTTCGAAACGCCTACCTATCTAAGTTCTCGCAAGCGGAATGTCAAGTCTCAGTACGTAAAGTCAGCGCTTTTCGCATCAGGACCCTCCCAGAAAGATAAAGACGGTTAAGTTTAACTATTTTTTTCGAGGCGACCCTCCCGCCCGCCCGCCTCGTCCGACGCTCGCTACGGATAAGGTCGAAACGCCTACCTAAGTTCTCGCAAGCGGAAAGTCAAGTCTCAGTACGTAAAGTCAGCGCTTTTCGCAGCAAGACCCTCCCAGAAAGATAAAGACGGTTTAGTTTAACTATTTGTTTCGAGGCGACCCTCCCGCCCGCCCGCCTCGTCCGACGCTCGCTACGGATAAGGTCGAAACGCCTACCTATCTAAGTGCTCGCATGCGGAAAGTCAAGTCTCAGTACGTAATGTCAGCGCTTTTCGCAGCAAGTACCTCCCAGAAAGATAAAGACGGTTAAGTTAAACTATTTTTTTCGAGGCGACCCTCCCGCCCGCCCGCCTCGTCCGACGCTCGCTACGGATAAGTTCGAAACGCCTACCTATCTAAGTTCTCGCAAGCGGAATGTCAAGTCTCAGTACGTAAAGTCAGCGCTTTTCGCAGCAAGACCCTCCCAGAAAGATAAAGACGGTTAAGTTTAAATATATTTTTCGAGGCGACCCTCCCGCCCGCCCGCCTCGTCCGACGATCGCTACGGATAAGTTCGAAACGCCTACCTATCTAAGTTCTCTCAAGCGGAATGTCAAGTCTCAGTACGTAAAGTCAGCGCTTTTCGCATCAGGACCCTCCCAGAAAGATAAAGACGGTTAAGTTTAACTATTTTTTTCGAGGCGACCCTCCCGCCCGCCCGCCTCGTCCGACGCTCGCTACGGTTAAGGTCGAAACGCCTACCTATCTAAGTTCTCGCAAGCGGAAAGTCAAGTCTCAGTACGTAAAGTCAGCGCTTTTCGCAGCAAGACCCTCCCAGAAAAATAAAGACGGTTAAGTTTAACTATTTTTTTCGAGGCGACCCTCCCGCCCGCCCGACTCGTCCGACGCTCGCTACGGATAAGGTCGACACGCCTACCTATCTTAGTGCTCGCAAGCGAAAGTCAAGTCTATCTACGTAAGGTCAGCGCTTTTCGCAGCAAGACCCTCCCAGAAAGATAAAGACGGTTAAGTTAGACTATTTTTTTCGAGGCGACCCTCCCGCCCGCCCGCCTCGTCCGACGCTCGCTACGGATAAGGTCGAAACGCCTACCTATCTAAGTTCTCGCAAGCGGAAAGTCATGTCTCAGTACGTAAAGTCAGCGCTTTTCGCAGCAAGACCCTCCCAGAAAGATAAAGACGGTTAAGTTAAACTATTTTTTTCGAGGCGACCCTACCGCCCGCCCGCCTCGTCCGACGCTCGCTACGGATAAGTTCGAAACGCCTACCTAAGTGCTCGCAAGCGGAAAGTCAAGTCTCAGTACGTAAAGTCAGCGCTTTTCGCAGCAAGACCCTCCCAGAAAGATAAAGACGGTTAAAATTAACTATTTTTTTCGAGGCGACCCTCCCGCCCGCCCGCCTCTCGCTACGGATAAGGTCGACACGCCTACCTATCTTAGTGCTCGCAAGCGGAAAGTCAAGTCTATGTACGTAAGGTCAGCGCTTTTCGCAGCAAGACCCTCCCAGAAAGATAAAGACGGTTTAGTTTAACTTAAATATATTTTTCGAGGCGACCCTCCCGCCCGCCCGCCTCGTCCGACGCTCGATACGGATAAGTTCGAAACGCCTACCTATCTAAGTTCTCCCAAGCGGAATGTCAAGTCTCAGTACGTAAAGTCAGCGCTTTTCGCATCAGGACCCTCCCAGAAAGATAAAGACGGTTAAGTTTAACTATTTTTTTCGAGGCGACCCTCCCGCCCGCCCGCCTCGTCCGACGCTCGCTACGGATAAGTTCGAAACGCCTACCTAAGTTCTCGCAAGCGGAATGTCAAGTCTCAGTACGTAAAGTCAGCGCTTTTCGCAGCAAGACCCTCCCAGAAAGATAAAGACGGTTAAGTTTAAATATATTTTTCGAGGCGACCCTCCCGCCCGCCCGCCTCGTCCGATGCTCGCTACGGTTAAGTTCGAAACGCCTAACTATCTAAGTTCTCGCAAGCGGAATGTCAAGTCTCAGTACGTAAAGTCAGCGCTTTTCGCATCAGGACCCTCCCAGAAAGATAAAGACGGTTAAGTTTAACTATTTTTTTCGAGGCGACCCTCCCGCCCGCCCGCCTCGTCCGACGCTCGCTACGGATAAGGTCGAAACGCCTACCTATCTAAGTTCTCGCAAGCGGAAAGTCAAGTCTCAGTAAGTAAAGTCAGCGCTTTTCGCAGCAAGACCCTCCCAGAAAGATAAAGACGGTTAAGTTTAAATATTTTTTTCGAGGCGACCCTCCTGCCCGCCAGCCTCGTCCGACGCTCGCTACGGATAAGGTCGACACGCCTACCTATCTTAGTGCTCGCAAGCGGAAAGTCAAGTCAATCTACGTAAGGTCAGCGCTTTTCGCAGCAAGACCCTCCCAGAAAGATAAAGACGGTTTAGTTTAACTATTTGTTTCGAGGCGACCCTCCCGCCCGCCCGCCTCGTCCGACGCTCGCTACGGATAAGGTCGAAACGCCTACCTATCTAAGTGCTCGCATGCGGAAAGTCAAGTCTCAGTACGTAATGTCAGCGCTTTTCGCAGCAAGTACCTCCCAGAAACATAAAGACGGTTAAGTTAAACTATTTTTTTCGAGGCGACCCTCCCGCCCGCCCGCCTCGTCCGACGCTCGCTACGGATAAGGTCGACACACCTACCTATCTTAGTGCTCGCAAGCGGAAAGCCAAGTCTATCTACGTAAGGTCAGCGCTTTTCGCAGCAAGACCCTCCCAGAAAGATAAAGACGGTTGGTTAAGTTTAACTATTTTTTTCGAGGCGACCCTCCCGCCCGCCCGCCTCGTCCGACGCTCGCTACGGATAAGGTCGAAACGCCTACCTATCTAAGTTCTCGCAAGCGGAAAGTCAAGTCTCAGTACGTAAAGTCAGCGCTTTTCGCAGCAAGACCCTCCCAGAAAGATAAAGTCGGTTAAGTTAGACTATTTTTTTCGAGGCGACCCTCCCGCCCGCCCGCCTCGTCCGACGCTCGCTACGGATAAGGTCGAAACGCCTACCTATCTAAGTTCTCGCCAGCGGAATGTCAAGTCTCAGTACGTAAAGTCAGCGCTTTTCGCAGCAGGACCCTCCCAGAAAGATAAAGACGGTTAAGTTTAACTATTTTTTTCGAGGCGACCCTCCCGCCCGCCCGCCTCGTCCGACGCTCGCTACGGATAAGGTCGACACACCTACCTATCTTAGTGCTCGCAAGCGGAAAGTCAAGTCTATCTACGTAAGGTCAGAGCTTTTCGCAGCAAGACCCTCCCAGAAAGATAAAGACGGTTTAGTTTAACTATTTTTTTCGAGGCGACCCTCCCGCCCGCCCGCCTCGTTCGACGCTCGCTACGGATAAGTTCGAAACGCCTACCTATCTAAGTTCTCGCAAGCGGAATGTCAAGTCTCAGTACGTAAAGTCAGCGCTTTTCGCAGCAAGACCCTCCCAGAAAGATAAAGACGGTTAAGTTTAAATATATTTTTCGAGGCGACCCTCCCGCCCGCCCGCCTCGTCCGACGCTCGCTACGGATAAGTTCGAAACGCCTACCTATCTAAGTTCTCGCAAGCGGAATGTCAAGTCTCAGTACGTAAAGTCAGCGCTTTTCGCAGCAAGACCCTCCCAGAAAGAAAAAGACGGTTAAGTTTAAATATATTTTTCGAGGCGACCCTCCCGCCCGCCCGCCTCGTCCGACGCTCGCTACGGATAAGGTCGAAACGCCTACCTATCTAAGTTCTCGAAAGCGGAAAGTCAAGTCTCAGTACGTAAAGTCAGCGCTTTTCGCAGCAAGACCCTCCCAGAAAGATAAAGACGGTTAAGTTTAAATATATTTTTCGAGGCGACCCTCCCGCCCGCCCGCCTCGTCCGACGCTCGCTACGGATAAGTTCGAAACGCCTACCTATCTATGTGCTCGCAAGCGGAAAGTCAAGTCTCAGTACGTAAAGTCAGCGCTTTTCGCAGCAAGACCCTCCCAGAAAGATAAAGACGGTTAAAATTAACTATTTTTTTCGAGGCGACCCTCCCGCCCGCCCGCCTCTCGCTACGGATAAGGTCAACACGCCTACCTATCTTAGTGCTCGCAAGCGGAAAGTCAAGTCTATGTACGTAATGTCAGCGCTTTTCGCAGCAAGACCCTCCCAGAAAGATAAAGACGGTTAAGTTAAACTATTTTTTTCGAGGCGACCCTCCCGCCCGCCCGCCTCGTCCGACGCTCGCTACGGATAAGTTCGAAACGCCTACCTATCTAAGTTCTCGCAAGCGGAAAGTCAAGTCTCAGTACGTAAAGTCAGCGCTTTTCGCAGAAAGACCCTCCCAGAAAGATAAAGACGGTTAAGTTTAACTATTTTTTTCGAGGCGACCCTCCCGCCCGCCCGCCTCGTCCGACGCTCGCTACGGATAAGGTCGACACGCCTACCAATCTTAGTGCTCGCAAGCGGAAAGTCAAGTCTATGTACGTAAGGTCAGCGCTTTTCGCAGCAAGACCCTCCCAGAAAGATAAAGACGGTTAAGTTTAACTATTTTTTTCGAGGCGACCCTCCCGCCCGCCCGCCTCGTCCGACGCTCGCTACGGATAAGTTCGAAACGCCTACCTATCTAAGTTCTCGCAAGCAGAATGTCAAGTCTCAGTACGTAAAGTCAGCGCTTTTCGCAGCAAGACCCTCCCAGAAAGATAAAGACGGTTAAGTTTAAATATATTTTTCGTGGCGACCCTCCCGCCCGCCCGCCTCGTCCGACGCTCGCTACGGATAAGGTCGAAACGCCTACCTATCTAAGTTCTCGCAAGCGGAAAGTCAAGTCTCAGTACGTAAAGTCAGCGCTTTTCCCAGCAAGACCCTCCCAGAAAGATAAAGACGGTTAAGTTAAACTATTTTTTTCGAGGCGACCCTACCGCCCGCCCGCCTCGTCCGACGCTCGCTACGGAAAAGTTCGAAACGCCTACCTATCTAAGTGCTCGCAAGCGGAAATTCAAGTCTCAGTACGTAAAGTCAGCGCTTTTCGCAGCAAGACCCTCCCAGAAAGATAAAGACGGTTAAAATTAACTATTTTTTTCGAGGCGACCCTCCCGCCCGCCCGCCTCTCGCTACGGATAAGGTCGACACGCCTACCTATCTTAGTGCTCGCAAGCGGAAAGTCAAGTCTATGTACGTAAGGTCAGCGCTTTTCGCAGCAAGACCCTCCCAGAAAGATAAAGACGGTTTAGTTTAACTTAAATATATTTTTCGAGGCGACCCTTCCGCCCGCCCGCCTCGTCCGACGCTCGCTACGGATAAGTTCGAAACGCCTACCTATCTAAGTTCTCGCAAGCGGAATGTCAAGTCTCAGTACGTAAAGTCAGCGCTTTTCGCATCAGGACCCTCCCAGAAAGATAAAGACGGTTAAGTTTAACTATTTTTTTCGAGGCGACCCTCCCGCCCGCCCGCCTCGTCCGACGCTCGCTACGGATAAGGTCGACTCACCTACCTATCTTAGTGCTCGCAAGCGGAAAGTCAAGTCTATCTACGTAAGGTCAGCGCTTTTCGCAGCAAGACCCTCCCAGAAAGATAAAGACGGTTTAGTTTAACTATTTTTTTCGAGGCGACCCTCCCGCCCGCCCGCCTCGTCCGACGCTCGCTACGGATAAGTTCGAAACGCCTACCTATCTAAGTTCTCGCAAGCGGAATGTCAAGTCTCAGTACGTAAAGTCAGCGCTTTTCGCAGCAAGACCCTCCCAGAAAGATAAAGACGGTTAAGTTTAAATATATTTTTCGAGGCGACCCTCCCGCCCGCCCGCCTCGTCCGACGCTCGCTACGGATAAGGTCGAAACGCCTACCTATCTAAGTGCTCGCAAGCGGAAAGTCAAGTCTCAGTACGTAAAGTCAGCGCTTTTCGCAGCAAGACCCTCCCAGAAAGATAAAGACGGTTAAAATTAACTATTTTTTTCGAGGCGACCCTCCCGCCCGCCCGCCTCTCGCTACGGATAAGGTCAACACGCCTACCTATCTTAGTGCTCGCAAGCGGAAAGTCAAGTCTATGTACGTAATGTCAGCGCTTTTCGCAGCAAGACCCTCCCAGAAAGATAAAGACGGTTAAGTTAAACTATTTTTTTCGAGGCGACCCTCCCGCCCGCCCGCCTCGTCCGACGCTCGCTACGGATAAGTTCGAAACGCCTACCTATCTAAGTTCTCGCAAGCGGAAAGTCAAGTCTCAGTACGTAAAGTCAGCGCTTTTCGCAGAAAGACCCTCCCAGAAAGATAAAGACGGTTAAGTTTAACTATTTTTTCGAGGCGACCCTCCCGCCCGCCCGCCTCGTCCGACGCTCGCTACGGATAAGGTCGACACGCCTACCAATCTTAGTGCTCGCAAGCGGAAAGTCAAGTCTATGTACGTAAGGTCAGCGCTTTTCGCAGCAAGACCCTCCCAGAAAGATAAAGACGGTTTAGTTTAACTATTTTTTTCGAGGCGACCCTCCCGCCCGCCAGCCTCGTCCGACGCTCGCTACGGATAAGTTCGAAACGCCTACCTATCTAAGTTCTCGGAAGCGGAATGTCAAGTCTCAGTACGTAAAGTCAGCGCTTTTCGCATCAGGACCCTCCCAGAAAGATAAAGACGGTTAAGTTTAACTATTTTTTTCGAGGCGACCCTACCGCCCGCCCGCCTCGTCCGACGCTCGCTACGGATAAGTTCGAAACGCCTACCTATCTAAGTGCTCGCAAGCGGAAAGTCAAGTCTCAGTACGTAAAGTCAGCGCTTTTCGCAGCAAGACCCTCCCAGAAAGATAAAGACGGTTTAGTTTAACTTAAATATATTTTTCGAGGCGACCCTCCCGCCCGCCCGCCTCGTCCGACGCTCGCTACGGATAAGTTCGAAACGCCTACCTATCTAAGTTCTCGCAAGCGGAATGTCAAGTCTCAGTACGTAAAGTCAGCGCTTTTCGCATCAGGACCCTCCCAGAAAGATAAAGACGGTTAAGTTTAACTATTTTTTTCGAGGCGACCCTCCCGCCCGCCCGCCTCGTCCGACGCTCGCTACGGATAAGGTCGAAACGCCTACCTAAGTTCTCGCAAGCGGAAAGTCAAGTCTCAGTACGTAAAGTCAGCGCTTTTCGCAGCAAGACCCTCCCAGAAAGATAAAGACGGTTAAGTTTAACTATTTTTTTCGAGGCGACCCTCCCGCCCGCCCGCCTCGTCCGACGCTCGCTACGGATAAGGTCGAAACGCCTACCTAAGTTCTCGCAAGCGGAAAGTCAAGTCTCAGTACGTAAAGTCAGCGCTTTTCGCAGCAAGACCCTCCCAGAAAGATAAAGACGGTTAAGTTTAACTATTTTTTTCGAGGCGACCCTCCCGCCCGCCAGCCTCGTCCGACGCTCGCTACGGATAAGGTCGACACGCCTACCTATCTTAGTGCTCGCAAGCGGAAAGTCAAGTCTCAGTACGTAAAGTCAGCGCTTTTCGCAGCAAGACCCTCCCAGAAAGATAAAGACGGTTAAAATTAACTATTTTTTTCGAGGCGACCCTCCCGCCCGCCCGCCTCTCGCTACGGATAAGGTCAACACGCCTACCTATCTTAGTGCTCGCAAGCGGAAAGTCAAGTCTATGTACGTAAGGTCAGCGCTTTTCGCAGCAAGACCCTCCCAGAAAGATAAAGACGGTTAAGTTAAACTATTTTTTTCGAGGCGACCCTCCCGCCCGCCCGCCTCGTCCGACGCTCGCTACGGATAAGTTCGAAACGCCTACCTATCTAAGTTCTCGCAAGCGGAAAGTCAAGTCTCAGTACGTAAAGTCAGCGCTTTTCGCAGAAAGACCCTCCCAGAAAGATAAAGACGGTTAAGTTTAACTATTTTTTTCGAGGCGACCCTCCCGCCCGCCCGCCTCGTCCGACGCTCGCTACGGATAAGGTCGACACGCCTACCAATCTTAGTGCTCGCAAGCGGAAAGTCAAATCTATGTACGTAAGGTCAGCGCTTTTCGCAGCAAGACCCTCCCAGAAAGATAAAGACGGTTAAGTTTAACTATTTTTTTCGAGGCGACCCTCCCGCCCGCCCGCCTCGTCCGACGCTCGCTACGGATAAGTTCGAAACGCCTACCTATCTAAGTGCTCGCAAGCGGAAAGTCAAGTCTCAGTACGTAAAGTCAGCGCTTTTCGCAGCAAGACCCTCCCAGAAAGATAAAGACGGTTAAAATTAACTATTTTTTTCGAGGCGACCCTCCCGCCCGCCCGCCTCTCGCTACGGATAAGGTCAACACGCCTACCTATCTTAGTGCTCGCAAGCGGAAAGTCAAGTCTATGTACGTAATGTCAGCGCTTTTCGCAGCAAGACCCTCCCAGAAAGATAAAGACGGTTAAGTTAAACTATTTTTTTCGAGGCGACCCTCCCGCCCGCCCGCCTCGTCCGACGCTCGCTACGGATAAGTTCGAAACGCCTACCTATCTAAGTTCTCGCAAGCGGAAAGTCAAGTCTCAGTACGTAAAGTCAGCGCTTTTCGCAGAAAGACCCTCCCAGAAAGATAAAGACGGTTAAGTTTAACTATTTTTTTCGAGGCGACCCTCCCGCCCGCCCGCCTCGTCCGACGCTCGCTACGGATAAGGTCGACACGCCTACCAATCTTAGTGCTCGCAAGCGGAAAGTCAAGTCTATGTACGTAAGGTCAGCGCTTTTCGCAGCAAGACCCTCCCAGAAAGATAAAGACGGTTTAGTTTAACTATTTTTTTCGAGGCGACCCTCCCGCCCGCCCGCCTCGTCCGACGCTCGCTACGGATAAGTTCGAAACGCCTACCTATCTAAGTTCTCGCAAGCGGAATGTCAAGTCTCAGTACGTAAAGTCAGCGCTTTTCGCATCAGGACCCTCCCAGAAAGATAAAGACGGTTAAGTTTAACTATTTTTTTCGAGGCGACCCTCCCGCCCGCCCGCCTCGTCCGACGCTCGCTACGGATAAGGTCGAAACGCCTACCTAAGTTCTCGCAAGCGGAAAGTCAAGTCTCAGTACGTAAAGTCAGCGCTTTTCGCAGCAAGACCCTCCCAGAAAGATAAAGACGGTTAAGTTTAACTATTTTTTTCGAGGCGACCCTCCCGCCCGCCCGCCTCGTCCGACGCTCGCTACGGATAAGTTCGAAACGCCTACCTATCTAAGTTCTCGCAAGCGGAATGTCAAGTCTCAGTACGTAAAGTCAGCGCTTTTCGCAGCAAGACCCTCCCAGAAAGATAAAGACGGTTAAGTTTAACTATTTTTTTCGAGGCGACCCTCCCGCCCGCCAGCCTCGTCCGACGCTCGCTACGGATAAGGTCGACACGCCTACCTATCTTAGTGCTCGCAAGCGGAAAGTCAAGTCAATCTACGTAAGGTCAGCGCTTTTCGCAGCAAGACCCTCCCAGAAAGATAAAGACGGTTTAGTTTAACTATTTGTTTCGAGGCGACCCTCCCGCCCGCCCGCCTCGTCCGACGCTCGCTACGGATAAGGTCGAAACGCCTACCTATCTAAGTGCTCGCATGCGGAAAGTCAAGTCTCAGTACGTAATGTCAGCGCTTTTCGCAGCAAGTACCTCCCAGAAACATAAAGACGGTTAAGTTAAACTATTTTTTTCGAGGCGACCCTCCCGCCCGCCCGCCTCGTCCGACGCTCGCTACGGATAAGGTCGAAACGCCTACCTATCTAAGTTCTCGCAAGCGGAAAGTCAAGTCTCAGTACGTAAAGTCAGCGCTTTTCGCAGAAAGACCCTCCCAGAAAGATAAAGACGGTTAAGTTTAACTATTTTTTTCGAGGCGACCCTCCCGCCCGCCCGCCTCGTCCGACGCTCGCTACGGATAAGGTCGACACGCCTACCAATCTTAGTGCTCGCAAGCGGAAAGTCAAGTCTATGTACGTAAGGTCAGCGCTTTTCGCAGCAAGACCCTCCCAGAAAGATAAAGACGGTTAAGTTTAACTATTTTTTTCGAGGCGACCCTCCCGCCCGCCCGCCTCGTCCGACGCTCGCTACGGATAAGTTCGAAACGCCTACCTATCTAAGTTCTCGCAAGCGGAATGTCAAGTCTCAGTACGTAAAGTCAGCGCTTTTCGCATCAGGACCCACCCAGAAAGATAAAGACGGTTAAGTTTAACTATTTTTTTCGAGGCGACCCTCCGGCCCGCCCGCCTCGTCCGACGCTCGCTACGGATAAGGTCGAAACGCCTACCTATCTAAGTTCTCGCAAGCGGAAAGTCAAGTCTCAGTACGTAAAGTCAGCGCTTTTCGCAGCAAGACCCTCCCAGAAAGATAAAGACGGTTAAGTTAAACTATTTTTTTCGAGGCGACCCTCCCGCCCGCCCGCCTCGTCCGACGCTCGCTACGGATAAGTTCGAAACGCCTACCTATCTAAGTTCTCGCAAGCGGAATGTCAAGTCTCAGTACGTAAAGTCAGCGCTTTTCGCAGCAAGACCCTCCCAGAAAGATAAAGACGGTTAAGTTTAAATATATTTTTCGAGGCGACCCTCCCGCCCGCCCGCCTCGTCCGACGCTCGCTACGGATAAGGTCGAAACGCCTACCTATCTAAGTTCTCGCAAGCGGAAAGTCAAGTCTCAGTACGTAAAGTCAGCGCTTTTCGCAGCAAGACCCTCCCAGAAAGATAAAGACGGTTAAGTTAAACTATTTTTTTCGAGGCGACCCTCCCGCCCGCCCGCCTCGTCCGACGCTCGCTACGGATAAGTTCGAAACGCCTACCTATCTAAGTGCTCGCAAGCGGAAAGTCAAGTCTCAGTACGTAAAGTCAGCGCTTTTCGCAGCAAGACCCTCCCAGAAAGATAAAGACGGTTAAAATTAACTATTTTTTTCGAGGCGACCCTCCCGCCCGCCCGCCTCTCGCTACGGATAAGGTCAACACGCCTACCTATCTTAGTGCTCGCAAGCGGAAAGTCAAGTCTATGTACGTAAGGTCAGCGCTTTTCGAAGCAAGACCCTCCCAGAAAGATAAAGACGGTTTAGTTTAACTATTTTTTTCGAGGCGACCCTACCGCCCGCCCGCCTCGTCCGACGCTCGCTTCAGATAAGGTCGAAACGCCTACCTATCGAAGTTCTCGCAAGCGGAAAGTCAAGTCTCAGTACGTAAAGTCAGCGCTTTTCGCAGCAAGACCCTCCCAGAAAGATAAAGACGGTTAAGTTTAAATATATTTTTCGAGGCGACCCTCCCGCCCGCCCGCCTCGTCCGACGCTCGCTACGGATAAGGTCGAAACGCCTACCTATCTAAGTTCTCGCAAGCGGAAAGTCAAGTCTCAGTACGTAAAGTCAGCGCTTTTCGCAGCAAGACCCTCCCAGAAAGATAAAGACGGTTAAGTTAAACTATTTTTTTCGAGGCGACCCTACCGCCCGCCCGCCTCGTCCGACGCTCGCTACGGATAAGTTCGAAACGCCTACCTATCTAAGTGCTCGCAAGCGGAAAGTCAAGTCTCAGTACGTAAAGTCAGCGCTTTTCGCAGCAAGACCCTCCCAGAAAGATAAAGACGGTTAAAATTAACTATTTTTTTCGAGGCGACCCTCCCGCCCGCCCGCCTCGTCCGACGCTCGCTACGGATAAGGTCGACACGCCTACCTATCTTAGTGCTCGCAAGCGGAAAGTCAAGTCTATGTACGTAAGGTCAGCGCTTTTCGCAGCAAGACCCTCCCAGAAAGATAAAGACGGTTTAGTTTAACTTAAATATATTTTTCGAGGCGACCCTCCCGCCCGCCCGCCTCGTCCGACGCTCGCTACGGATAAGTTCGAAACGCCTACCTATCTAAGTTCTCGCAAGCGGAATGTCAAGTCTCAGTACGTAAAGTCAGCGCTTTTCGCATCAGGACCCTCCCAGAAAGATAAAGACGGTTAAGATTAACTATTTTTTTCGAGGCGACCCTCCCGCCCGCCCGCCTCGTCCGACGCTCGCTACGGATAAGGTCGAAACGCCTACCTAAGTTCTCGCAAGCGGAAAGTCAAGTCTCAGTACGTAAAGTCAGCGCTTTTCGCAGCAAGACCCTCCCAGAAAGATAAAGACGGTTAAGTTAAACTATTTTTTTCGAGGCGACCCTCCCGCCCGCCCGCCTCGTTCGATGCTCGCTACGGATAAGTTCGAAACGCCTACCTATCTAATTTCTAGCAAGCGGAATGTCAAGTCTCAGTACGTAAAGTCAGCGCTTTTCGCAGCAAGACCCTCCCAGAAAGATAAAGACGGTTAAGTTTAAATATATTTTTCGAGGCGACCCTCCCGCCCGCCCGCCTCGTCCGACGCTCGCTACGGATAAGGTCGAAACGCCTACCTATCTAAGTTCTCGCAAGCGGAAAGTCAAGTCTCAGTACGTAAAGTCAGCGCTTTTCGCAGCAAGACCCTCCCAGAAAGATAAAGACGGTTAAGTTAAACTATTTTTTTCGAGGCGACCCTACCGCCCGCCCGCCTCGTCCGACGCTCGCTACGGATAAGGTCGACACGCCTACCTATCTTAGTGCTCGCAAGCGGAAAGTCAAGTCTATGTACGTAAGGTCAGCGCTTTTCGCAGCAAGACCCTCCCAGAAAGATAAAGACGGTTTAGTTTAACTATTTTTTTCGAGGCGACCCTCCCGCCCGCCCGCCTCGTCCGACGCTCGCTACGGATAAGGTCGACACGCCTACCTATCTTAGTGCTCGCAAGCGGAAAGTCAAGTCTATGTACGTAAGGTCAGCGCTTTTCGCAGCAAGACCCTCCCAGAAAGATAAAGACGGTTTAGTTTAACTTAAATATATTTTTCGAGGCGACCCTCCCGCCCGCCCGCCTCGTCCGACGCTCGCTACGGATAAGTTCGAAACGCCTACCTATCTAAGTTCTCGCAAGCGGAATGTCAAGTCTCAGTACGTAAAGTCAGCGCTTTTCGCATCAGGACCCTCCCAGAAAGATAAAGACGGTTAAGTTTAACTATTTTTTTCGAGGCGACCCTCCCGCCCGCCCGCCTCGTCCGACGCTCGCTACGGATAAGGTCGAAACGCCTACCTAAGTTCTCGCAAGCGGAAAGTCAAGTCTCAGTACGTAAAGTCAGCGCTTTTCGCAGCAAGACCCTCCCAGAAAGATAAAGACGGTTAAGTTAAACTATTTTTTTCGAGGCGACCCTCCCGCCCGCCCGCCTCGTTCGATGCTCGCTACGGATAAGTTCGAAACGCCTACCTATCTAATTTCTAGCAAGCGGAATGTCAAGTCTCAGTACATAAAGTCAGCGCTTTTCGCAGCAAGACCCTCCCAGAAAGATAAAGACGGTTAAGTTTAAATATATTTTTCGAGGCGACCCTCCCGCCCGCCCGCCTCGTCCGACGCTCGCTACGGATAAGGTCGAAACGCCTACCTATCTAAGTTCTCGCAAGCGGAAAGTCAAGTCTCAGTACGTAAAGTCAGCGCTTTTCGCAGCAAGACCCTCCCAGAAAGATAAAGACGGTTAAGTTAAACTATTTTTTTCGAGGCGACCCTACCGCCCGCCCGCCTCGTCCGACGCTCGCTACGGATAAGTTCGAAACGCCTACCTATCTAAGTGCTCGCAAGCGGAAAGTCAAGTCTCAGTACGTAAAGTCAGCGCTTTTCGCAGCAAGACCCTCCCAGAAAGATAAAGACGGTTAAAATTAACTATTTTTTTCGAGGCGACCCTCCCGCCCGCCCGCCTCTCGCTACGGATAAGGTCGACACGCCTACCTATCTTAGTGCTCGCAAGCGGAAAGTCAAGTTTATGTACGTAAGGTCAGCGCTTTTCGCAGCAAGACCCTCCCAGAAAGATAAAGACGGTTTAGTTTAACTATTTTTTTCGAGGCGACCCTCCCGCCCGCCCGCCTCGTCCGACGCTCGCTACGGATAAGGTCGACACGCCTACCTATCTTAGTGCTCGCAAGCGGAAAGTCAAGTCTATGTACGTAAGGTCAGCGCTTTTCGCAGCAAGACCCTCCCAGAAAGATAAAGACGGTTTAGTTTAACTATTTTTTTCGAGGCGACCCTACCGCCCGCCCGCCTCGTCCGACGCTCGCTTCAGATAAGGTCGAAACGCCTACCTATCGAAGTTCTCGCAAGCGGAAAGTCAAGTCTCAGTACGTAAAGTCAGCGCTTTTCGCAGCAAGACCCTCCCAGAAAGATAAAGACGGTTAAGTTTAAATATATTTTTCGAGGCGACCCTCCCGCCCGCCCGCCTCGTCCGACGCTCGCTACGGATAAGGTCGAAACGCCTACCTATCTAAGTTCTCGCAAGCGGAAAGTCAAGTCTCAGTACGTAAAGTCAGCGCTTTTCGCAGCAAGACCCTCCCAGAAAGATAAAGACGGTTAAGTTAAACTATTTTTTTCGAGGCGACCCTACCGCCCGCCCGCCTCGTCCGACGCTCGCTACGGATAAGTTCGAAACGCCTACCTATCTAAGTGCTCGCAAGCGGAAAGTCAAGTCTCAGTACGTAAAGTCAGCGCTTTTCGCAGCAAGACCCTCCCAGAAAGATAAAGACGGTTAAAATTAACTATTTTTTTCGAGGCGACCCTCCCGCCCGCCCGCCTCTCGCTACGGATAAGGTCGACACGCCTACCTATCTTAGTGCTCGCAAGCGGAAAGTCAAGTCTATGTACGTAAGGTCAGCGCTTTTCGCAGCAAGACCCTCCCAGAAAGATAAAGACGGTTTAGTTTAACTATTTTTTTCGAGGCGACCCTCCCGCCCGCCCGCCTCGTCCGACGCTCGCTACGGATAAGGTCGACACGCCTACCTATCTTAGTGCTCGCAAGCGGAAAGTCAAGTCTATGTACGTAAGGTCAGCGCTTTTCGCAGCAAGACCCTCCCAGAAAGATAAAGACGGTTTAGTTTAACTTAAATATATTTTTCGAGGCGACCCTCCCGCCCGCCCGCCTCGTCCGACGCTCGCTACGGATAAGTTCGAAACGCCTACCTATCTAAGTTCTCGCAAGCGGAATGTCAAGTCTCAGTACGTAAAGTCAGCGCTTTTCGCATCAGGACCCTCCCAGAAAGATAAAGACGGTTAAGTTTAACTATTTTTTTCGAGGCGACCCTCCCGCCCGCCCGCCTCGTCCGACGCTCGCTACGGATAAGGTCGAAACGCCTACCTAAGTTCTCGCAAGCGGAAAGTCAAGTCTCAGTACGTAAAGTCAGCGCTTTTCGCAGCAAGACCCTCCCAGAAAGATAAAGACGGTTAAGTTAAACTATTTTTTTCGAGGCGACCCTCCCGCCCACCCGCCTCGTTCGATGCTCGCTACGGATAAGTTCGAAACGCCTACCTATCTAATTTCTAGCAAGCGGAATGTCAAGTCTCAGTACGTAAAGTCAGCGCTTTTCGCAGCAAGACCCTCCCAGAAAGATAAAGACGGTTAAGTTTAAATATATTTTTCGAGGCGACCCTCCCGCCCGCCCGCCTCGTCCGACGCTCGCTACGGATAAGTTCGAAACGCCTACCTATCTAAGTTCTCGCAAGCGGAATGTCAAGTCTCAGTACGTAAAGTCAGCGCTTTTCGCATCAGGACCCTCCCAGAAAGATAAAGACGGTTAAGTTTAACTAATTTTTTCGAGGCGACCCTCCCGCCCGCCCGCCTCGTCCGACGCTCGCTACGGATAAGGTCGAAACGCCTACCTATCTAAGTTCTCGCAAGCGGAAAGTCAAGTCTCAGTACGTAATGTCAGCGCTTTTCGCAGCAAGACCCTCCCAGAAAGATAAAGACGGTTTAGTTTAACTATTTTTTTCGAGGCGACCCTCCCGCCCGCCCGCCTCGTCCGACGCTCGCTTCAGATAAGGTCGAAACGCCTACCTATCGAAGTTCTCGCAAGCGGAAAGTCAAGTCTCAGTACGTAAAGTCAGCGCTTTTCGCAGCAAGACCCTCCCAGAAAGATAAAGACGGTTAAGTTTAAATATATTTTTCGAGGCGACCCTCCCGCCCGCCCGCCTCGTCCGACGCTCGCTACGGATAAGGTCGAAACGCCTACCTATCTAAGTTCTCGCAAGCGGAAAGTCAAGTCTCAGTACGTAAAGTCAGCGCTTTTCGCAGCAAGACCCTCCCAGAAAGATAAAGACGGTTAAGTTAAACTATTTTTTTCGAGGCGACCCTACCGCCCGCCCGCCTCGTCCGACGCTCGCTACGGATAAGTTCGAAACGCCTACCTATCTAAGTTCTCGCAAGCGGAAAGTCAAGTCTCAGTACGTAAAGTCAGCGCTTTTCGCAGCAAGACCCTCCCAGAAAGATAAAGACGGTTAAAATTAACTTTTTTTTTTGAGGCGACCCTCCCGCCCGCCCGCCTCTCGCTACGGATAAGGTCGACACGCCTACCTATCTTAGTGCTCGCAATCGGAAAGTCAAGTCTATGTACGTAAGGTCAGCGCTTTTCGCAGCAAGACCCTCCCAGAAAGATAAAGACGGTTTAGTTTAACTATTTTTTTCGAGGCGACCCTCCCCCCCGCCCGCCTCGTCCGACGCTCGCTACGGATAAGGTCGACACGCCTACCTATCTTAGTGCTCGCAAGCGGAAAGTCAAGTCTATGTACGTAAGGTCAGCGCTTTTCGCAGCAAGACCCTCCCAGAAAGATAAAGACGGTTTAGTTTAACTTAAATATATTTTTCGAGGCGACCCTCCCGCCCGCCCGCCTCGTCCGACGCTCGCTACGGATAAGTTCGAAACGCCTACCTATCTAAGTTCTCGCAAGCGGAATGTCAAGTCTCAGTACGTAAAGTCAGCGCTTTTCGCAGCAAGACCCTCCCAGAAAGATAAAGACGGTTAAGTTTAAATATATTTTTCGAGGCGACCCTCCCGCCCGCCCGCCTCGTCCGACGCTCGCTACGGATAAGGTCGAAACGCCTACCTATCTAAGTTCTCGCAAGCGGAAAGTCAAGTCTCAGTACGTAAAGTCAGCGCTTTTCGCAGCAAGACCCTCCCAGAAAGATAAAGACGGTTAAGTTAAACTATTTTTTTCGAGGCGACCCTCCCGCCCGCCAGCCTCGTCCGACGCTCGCTACGGATAAGTTCGAAACGCCTACCTATCTAAGTGCTCGCAAGCGGAAAGTCAAGTCTCAGTAAGTAAAGTCAGCGCTTTTCGCAGCAAGACCCTCCCAGAAAGATAAAGACGGTTAAAATTAACTATTTTTTTCGAGGCGACCCTCCCGCCCGCCCGCCTCTCGCTACGGATAAGGTCGACACGCCTACCTATCTTAGTGCTCGCAAGCGGAAAGTCAAGTCTATGTACGTAAGGTCAGCGCTTTTCGCAGCAAGACCCTCCCAGAAAGATAAAGACGGTTTAGTTTAACTATTTTTTTCGAGGCGACCCTCCCGCCCGCCCGCCTCGTCCGACGCTCGCTACGGATAAGGTCGACACGCCTACCTATCTTAGTGCTCGCAAGCGGAAAGTCAAGTCTATGTACGTAAGGTCAGCGCTTTTCACAGCAAGACCCTCCCAGAAAGATAAAGACGGTTTAGTTTAACTTAAATATATTTTTCGAGGCGAACCTCCCGCCCGCCCGCCTCGTCCGACGCTCGCTACGGATAAGTTCGAAACGCCTACCTATCTAAGTTCTCGCAAGCGGAAAGTCAAGTCTCAGTACGTAAAGTCAGCGCTTTTCGCAGCAAGACCCTCCCAGAAAGATAAAGACGGTTAAGTTAAACTATTTTTTTCGAGGCGACCCTCCCGCCCGCCCGCCTCGTTCGATGCTCGCTACGGATAAGTTTGAAACGCCTACCTATCTAATTTCTAGCAAGCGGAATGTCAAGTCTCAGTACGTAAAGTCAGCGCTTTTCGCAGCAAGACCCTCCCAGAAAGATAAAGACGGTTAAGTTTAAATATATTTTTCGAGGCGACCCTCCCGCCCGCCCGCCTCGTCCGACGCTCGCTACGGTTAAGTTCGAAACGCCTACCTATCTAAGTTCTCGCAAGCGGAATGTCAAGTCTCAGTACGTAAAGTCATCGCTTTTCGCATCAGGACCCTCCCAGAAAGATAAAGACGGTTAAGTTTAACTATTTTTTTCGAGGCGACCCTCCCGCCCGCCCGCCTCGTCCGACGCTCGCTACGGATAAAGTCGAAACGCCTACCTATCTAAGTTCTCGCAAGCGGAAAGTCAAGTCTCAGTACGTAATGTCAGCGCTTTTCGCAGCAAGACCCTCCCAGAAAGATAAAGACGGTTAAGTTAAACTATTTTTTTCGAGGCGACCCTCCCGCCCGCCCGCCTCGTCCGACGCTCGCTACGGATAAGTTCGAAACGCCTACCTATCTAAGTTCTCGCAAGCGGAATGTCAAGTCTCAGTACGTAAAGTCAGCGCTTTTCGCAGCAAGACCCTCCCAGAAAGATAAAGACGGTTAAGTTTAAATATATTTTTCGAGGCGACCCTCCCTCCCGCCCGCCTCGTCCGACGCTCGCTACGGATAAGGTCGAAACGCCTACCTATCTAAGTTCTCGCAAGCGGAAAGTCAAGTCTCAGTACGTAAAGTCAGCGCTTTTCGCAGCAAGACCCTCCCAGAAAGATAAAGACGGTTAAGTTAAACTATTTTTTTCGAGGCGACCCTCCCGCCCGCCCGCCTCGTCCGACGCTCGCTACGGATAAGTTCGAAACGCCTACCTATCTAAGTGCTC